>LPNX010430879.1:186695-307597 GCA_001517045.1 Pseudotsuga menziesii
ACTAAATCACAATTTTGAATCCCATGTCACATTCTTTCATATATCTCAAGGAGAAGATTGAATAAGTTAAGCAACTTGTTCAATAACAATTGGTGTATGGATATTCTCTGCAGTTTTGTTAATGCACTTATCCATCATATTCATTAAGGACATCATACTATATCAATTCATTATAGAACATGAAATTAATAAAAAATAATAATCAAATAAACTAAGCTATTGAACATGTAAAATCCACTACTCTAATAATGATGCAACAAATACCAAGATGGGGGAGGCATTCTTGGCTTGGGATACACTACAACCTACATGAAATGGTCACATAACTAGATTATAATCAACACACAATTAAATATCAACAGAATTATACTAAAACTCAGAATCAAGTTTCATAGTTCACAATATCAACATTTATAAGTTATCCCTATGTATGAATATGTGTCCTCTCCTATGTTACCTGAAATGAGAAACAAGAACGAAACGAGAAATAAAGTTTGAAGGTTTTGCCTATAAGAAATGAGGAGAGAGAAAAAACAACAATATTGAACAAGAGGAGGAGTCTTGACAATTTGGAGGTAGAGTAGTTCAAGGTAGAAGAAAATAGGTATAACAATTTGAATTTGTAGCATTAAACTCTTAACAGATTATTACTCATAATAAATTACATTACACCCTTCATGCCAACTCACTTAATTGCTCTATCAATTATAGGATGTGCTCTTTACATAACCAAGGAAACATAAGAAAACAAATAAAATAATACAATGGAGAAGAGTTCAACCTATACTTGGAACCACTGCTTTATAATCAACAAACAAAATAGACACTACTTAATCTCTTTATAACAGCTATCAAAATCTATAGCAACTGCGGAGTCCACTGATTAAGCTGGCATTTTCATCTTTCTATTCAATCTACTGCTTCATTGACTGAATTCCATTACTCACTTGTCCGTACAGTCCTGCATATAAATGAAATGGGACAAAATAGAAGTTGTAACTGATTAAATTGTGATTTTCATTTTTTTGTTCAATCCACTACTTTATTGACTAAATCCCCTTACTCAATTGTTCATACAGTTATGCATAAAATGTGACAAAATATAAGTTGTAACATATTGCAGCTAATAGTGTAAGATTAATCGAACATATTGGAGCAAACTAACCTACCAAAATAAAGAAAATTATTCGTCCTTGGATGTGCTAACCAGAAATAATTCCAATTCCTAGGTAAATAGGTTCATGTTTAAAACTGCATATCTAAATTCTCAAAACTTCGAATTGTAAGCCTCTCATATTAAGGGTATTTTTTCGGATTTTATCCTGATGGGTAACCTGGATTTCTTTAGGAGGCTCTTGTAAGGTGTCATGCAAGCTGCGTCGACATAAAAAAATGCCATTATTTTCTTTTGGAAACCATGGATGAATCGTCATCCTTACATTTGGGGTGAATCAGAGATTCATCATAGATAGCAGTCTGGGTTTTTTCCCTTGTAACACGGATACTTGAATCTCTCACTTACAAACTGAAATGTATATTATTATGCACGAGCCACATTTAACTCCCCCCCAAAAAACAAAAAACGGTCCACAGAAATGATGAGAAACGAAAATCATTTCGTAAGAAACACATTTGTAGCTTCAGAAACGGGAACACCAGTAAAAACGTCGTTTCCAGTCAGGTTCCTGTTTCTTAGCCGTTTCCACGTTTCGTTTCTGGTAACATAGGTCTTCTCTAGATCCTCTTTCATTGGTCATCCTTAACAAACATGTACGTTCAGTCCATCCAACGGACCAACAACAAAGTAGTTGACTTCGCTGTTGGTCCATTGGATGGACCGAATGTACATGTTTTTTAAGCTCAGGCCCTTCCATCTACATAGATACATAGTTGTTCAGTCCATTTGAGCCACATTTTATATAACATTTACAATACAAAGGGAACAATGCTAGATATGATAGAGTCGAATCCAATATCTTGCGGTCCTTCCAACCAGTTGTGATTAATTGGAGTTAAAATATGAATGAAGATTGTATTAATTGAATCAAGTATTAACACCATTCATTAATTCGGGAGTAGGGGGTCTTCCATATGCCAATATTGCTTTGACCATCACACACAAAATTCATTAACCATTCCTTTCATGTTGTTAATTTCATGACAAAATGCATGGAATTCTCCATGCGATCTATTTTCTTACGTGGAGTTGATATGGGTTCTTACGTGAACATTTGCAAAATTGATCTTGAAACACCCCTTTATAGATAGGTTGAATTGAGGTTTGCCATGATCTAACACTTTACTTATTTGGTTTGAGATTCGTTTGAGGAACATGGGACCATCTTTGAAGGATTGTGAACACTTTCCAAGTGGCGGATCTTCATTTGGAATATCGCAAAAATGAAAAACATCAAGACAAAGTGGCGGATCTTCATTTGGAATATCGCAAAAATGAAAAACATCAAGACAGTTACAGGATCTGAGAATTTGTTACAATATCTATGATTCATATCACAATGGATTGGTAGAATGATATTCAATCCCATTTGCATACCAAAAATAGGAAATATTTAACTTTTACCTTGGAATCCTCCTTGAGATGTATACCGCCTGTAACAAATTTGAATAATGTGGCAAAAATGGATAATAATGAGATATACAGGGGATAAATATGGGGTAAAAAGATATGACTAGAAGTGGCAAAAGTTTCAAAACAAGGACCCAATATCTCCACCACATAGAAGCTGTTGCAAGTCCTCATGCAACTTATATTGTATAATATTCCCATGGCCTTAGTATAACACCGCTTCCCAAAATTTTATCAAATTTGTGCCTAGGCCTGAACTACTTTATGTACTTGTTGCTTCATTAATCAAAATGCCTATATTTGACATTGGATATTGATTTAACCTTTGTTTTTTCATAGACTTGATCTTTAACCCCCTATTCTATATCTTGACCTACTAACTCTTCTTATACAATCTCTTAGCTTGTTTTCTCAACAACCTATTTTTGGACTCAAGTTCATTCTCCTCTTGAAACCTGGCATTGTGATTGTTCAATGATTCATTCTCATTCTTGATATAACGGTCTAAGAGCTCAAACTCTCAAATTTCTGATTTCAACCTTTGAATTTTCCTATTTTTCTTTTGTAGCTTTGAGGAAGCAGGTACATTGTTTGGATTTATATCCATGCCATCTTGTAATCATCAAATCTTGGCCTGTTACTTTTAGCTTCAAGACTCAAGAGAGAAGTCATAATACAAAATTTGGTCCTTGGCTTCCTAGGTGGGATTTCAAAAATGAAAACATTATCCCCCAAATATTCATGACTTGGACTTGTAGATAAATTCCCATGAACAATGAATTCATATTCTTGTCTGTCATGGCTTGGTTTCTTCACTGAATTATGAAGATAAACAATTTCATCCATCTACTTGTTGTGAATGGGCCTTTTCTCTGTACGGGTTTGCTTAGTCATACTCCATGTACACCTGTGCTTGGGAGAAGGACTTACATTAGGACTATACCTTCTCTTTTCTTATTTGATGATTTCATTTTTGGTTTTCTTGGACATGGGTTTCAACCCTTGGCTCTATGAGAGGCATGATTCTCATGACCCTTGTCATGTACCTTTGTGATGGGACCCTACTAAGACCCATTTTGAACCAAAAAGTGTGTCAAGGTGTCATTCATCTTCTTTAGTTCTTCCTTGATAATTTTTTTGATTATACCATGGTGGTACATGCTCTTTTCTATGTTTTTAGGGTTTCCATGAATAACCTTTTCCATCTTTTTGAGACATTTCCATAAATAGAAAGGTAAGTTAATCATCTTCCCAGCTTGAAAATGAAATAGTAACCTCATGTGGTATATGAATAAAAGGCCATACCTCACTTCACATGTAACATACTTTTGAATGACAAAGAGGACATCCCACCATTTCATGTTCATCCATGTTTGAGGTACCCCTTTTGCCTAGTTAGGGTTTTGCCTTGATTCCTATAAAAAAACTATCTAAAATCCATCTTCCATTCTCATATTCTTGAACCAATTCTCACCATTTTTTGGAAACCCATTGGCACTATAGATTGACACTTATATTACATGAAATACCAAGTCTCCTACCTAAGCCTTAGTATCATTGAAACTCTCAGTGAATGCCTCTATTTCCTTAAAACTATGACCCTGAAACTTTTCAGATACTCCTAGAACCATCCTACATCCTTGAACATACACTTACATATTGAGAAGGTTTCCAAGAATTCAATTCTTGTGGGCTCATGAGAAACCACACCTGATCAACCCATAATTCAATACATGTAATGGAGAGAGATGTTCAACCTTTGATTTCAAGTCTTAACACAACTAGTCAAAGGGTATAAAGGAACGTGGGACGGTGGTATTTCTTTGATCAGACTCAGTTAAGGACATCAAATTTGGGAATTTTCTCTAATTCATGAAGCTTTAGGGTTTCAGGATCTCAACATTTGAATCGACATAATAGGTAGTTCGTAATATTTATTTCGAATCACGTGAGGATTCAAAATAGTGGGTATCATCTTGAAGAGGGGGATGGTTTCCGAGTTATGACCAGGTATGATTACCTAGGAAACCATAAAAATCGTTCAATGTGGTGACAATAATGATCCTTATGATGTAATTATTAGGATTTGGTTATTGCATGGATAAGTTATGGATATGGTAATTCATAACCGTGGATGAGATAAATATGGAAAGGGTCGATAATAAGGTAAGGTATAAGGAATGGTATTATGTTCCCATTAATGGATATTTCCCAAGTTTCCTTAGAAACTTGCATACTTTTGATAAAACAATAGATGTTGAAAAAACATTTTACCTAGATTGCCTCCATTGAGCTAGATTCTACCTTGAGTTGTGATGAGGAAGATTTGGACCAGTGGAGTCTTTGAGAGAATGTTGAAGTGAATATTGGTTCTAAAAATTTGAATACACTAAACAAGAGATGTTTTGTTGTTGTTGGAATAAATATAGAACAAAGAGTGTTTTGTTTATGTTAGGTCTAGAAGATGGAAGAAGAAGTTGGATCTAGATGAAGGAAATTGATCTAGAAAAGTTTAAGTGAGATTCTTTGAATTGCGATATGGGCATTGGAAATTCCATAATAAAAAACCCTTTGAACTCAAAACAAACAATACGAATCTTTGTTACAATAATTTTGGTAATGTCATAATCTAGTTACCACTCTGTTTTACAATCCTAATCATTCTTGAAAATGATGAGAAAGGTATTTGTAAGAGATGGCATTGAATAAAGTTGAGTCCCTTCCTTGTACAAAGGAATCTGAAACATGTTGCAGAAGGAAGCTCTGATGATTGAAATTTCAACTACAGGAACATAGAGAAAGAACTGGAATATTTCCTGACTAAACCTTGAAGAAAAAAGACCTTGATTGTTAGGAAATGAAACTTGAACTTGAAACCTTTATGTTGAAGTCTGCATTTTGAACCTTATCACTAGAAATTAGGCTATTGAAACATTTCAGAGATGAGACCTTTAAATTGAAGTCTTCGGGGCTGAAAATTCTTTATTACATAACTAGGACAAAGGGAAAACATCTGTGCTACTAAACATAAGAGAAATCTTGGACCATGTAGGAATATTTTGGAAGAAACTAAGATCTGGATACAACCTACAACATACTTTGCAAAAAAAATATTGAATACTAAGATTAAAATCTAAAATGTTGGTATTATGGAGCTAGTTACAAGATATTGTAAATATTGTAATTATAGAAAATTATTGGAAAGATTGCTTATTTATAAAAAAATTCCATCGAGGACCCTAGTTTTCAAGCATAGTTCATGTTCAATTGCGTGAGAAAATTGGTTTGCACAACTGAACACTATTTTTCTTTTTAAATTTTTTCTCTTTTTATTTATTATTATTATACTTTTTTTATTTTTTTCATTTTATTTTTACAGAAAGGAAAGAAAAAATAGGTTGAGGTGGAAGTAGGAGGAAAATTCCCCTTACTCACAACCTCCATTTCAGACTATTGCAGTAAATTGTGAAAAAAATATTCCCTAGCCATGGATTTTGATACAATCTCAATATGTGGACATTAACTAGAAAAGAAACTTCTTCCTGATCAATAGTCTTTATCTTCACAGAGCCATTATCAAAGACAATGTCTATCTTATATGGCCCTAAAAAATGAGTAGTGATCTACCCTTTAAACTTCTTGAACCTAGAATTTAAAAAAATATCCCGATCACTTGGTTTAAATTACTTCTTTTCGATATACTTGTCATTCCATTTCATTATCTACCACCAGATGAGGGTGGCGGGTTTAATGACATCTTGTCACGTCTCATTTAACTCATTGAGTTTTGTTATTATTTACTTTTGAGCATTAGAAAGATTCATCCCTAACTGTATTGAAGTATTGAAATTCTTGACTTGAAATTCAATAGGGAGAAGAACATGCTTACCATATATCGGTTCTTAAGGGGTGAACCCAGTTGCATTTCTTCAAGTGGTTATATATACCCATAATTCCTATGGAAGTAAATATTCCCAATATTGGTGATGGAGTTGCACTGTATTGGTCAATATAGCCTCCAAAATCTTGTTGGTAGATTCCACTTACCCTTTGCCTTATGGATGGTATAGAGAATACTTCCATTGTTTGATCTAGTACTATTGTGTGATGGACTAGATGAGGTTTGATTTCAACTATGAACCCCAATTTGTAACAATTATACTAAGAACACCAAAGCATGCGAGAATATCTTCAACTAAATAGGTCCACTACTAATTGTTTAGTTTCTTGGAGGAGAGGTTTAGAATCTACCCATTTAGTAACATAATATATACATACTAGGATATGCTTGTTGTTTCTTGACATTTGAGTGATTTACCCTAGAAAACCTAGGGCCTACTTTTCAAAAGGATTTATGAGTACATTCAGTTGAAATGCATTTCATCTACTAGTACTAGTCATCCCATTCACTGACAATTGTTGCATCTTCTAGTGTATTTCTTGGAATCTTTGAAAACAGTGGGCCAATAATACCCCAAATGCAGGACTTTATAGGAAATTATCTTATCAGAAAAGAGATCTCCACATGGATCATTGTGGCATACTTTCAATATGTCAAATACCACATCTTATTGTCCACATTGTTGTATAATCATATGTGGTCTTTTATAAAAGATATATCCTTCGATCCATGAATATGTGGCACCTAATTTGACAATATTATGCTTCTCCCTAGGTGAGATATGATGAGGTAAATTTCCTATAGCCAAATAGTTAAAAATATCGGTGAAACAAGAAGAGTTAGTATATACTGCAAATAAATTTTAATCAAGAAAACTATCTTATACAAGAACTATTTAACTTTCATTACGAATTTTAGAAAGAAAATATGCAACTAAATGTTCTTGTCAAGCTCTATCCAAAATAGTGATATTGAACTCCTGTAGCAAAAAGGGCCACCTAGTTATTATTTATTCATAACATACATGAAAGCATAGTGGTCGGTGTGGATGAAAACCTCATAACAAGTAATGCATTGCCTAAAATTATTCATATCATGCACAACTGCCAAAAACTATTTTTCTATGTCCGTGTACTCAACAGTGTTAAATTTTTACTAAGAAAATAAACAACATAAGTTAGATGATTCTCTTTCTGTCCCAAGACTAGTCCAAGATCAATATTGGAATCATCGATTGATATGTGAAAAGGAAGAGACTAATTTAGTCCCCTTAATATCAATGCTTCAGAAAGTTTATTCTTTAACGCCTCAAAATAATTTTGACAATGAAGATCCCAAAGGAAATCAACATCTTTAGTAAGTAATTTAAACAAAGGTGCAACTATTTTTGTGAAATTTTCCATGAAATGCCTGTAATAATTTGTGTATCCTAAGAAACTTATTACATATTTTGGAGTCTTTGGAACTAACAGCTTCAAAAGGACTTCAATATTTGTTGGGTCAACTTTAATTCATGTACAAGAGATGTGGCAACCACGAACAATAACTTCAATGAGCAACATAAAGCACTTTTTGTTGTTTAACGAAAGGTTAGTTTCTTGGAATATGATTAAAACCTTATTAAGATTCTCTATTGCTTCTTCTAAAGAGTTACAATAAATAGTAAATTCATCCATGTGTACCTCAACACAAGCATGAATCAAATTAGAGAAAATACCCAATAATGCTCATTGAAATGTAGTTGGTGCATTACACAATCCAAAAACTAGCACCCTATAATAAAATTTACCGCATAGGAATGTAAAGGTATCTTTATATTGATATGTAAGTTCCATTTGTATTTGATTATATCCACTATAACCATCAAGAAAAGAAAAATATTTTTTTTTATAAATAAGGTATCTAGGACCTCATCGATGAATGGGAGAGGGGAGTAATCTTTCAAAGTGGATTTATTTAATTCTCATAAATCAATACAAATATGCCACTTACCATTCTTTTTGGTAACTATGACTAGGGGTGAAACCCATTGATTGTCTGAAATTGGGTACATGAAATTTGCGCTGAATAACTTTTGTAACTCTTCCTTCACAATTTCTTTAAGAGTTGGATTCTTGGGTCTTTGGGGTAGTCTAATAGCCCAGGAAATATTCTGAATATAAATTTGATGAATGTAAATGTCAGGATGAATACCTTTCATGTCATTATACTCCCATGTGAATGCATTGGAATGCTCATGTAGAACCTTAACTAATTGTTCATGCTGAAATTTTTCAAGTTTAAAAGTAATATTGAGAAATTTTTCTTGACTAATCTTAAAAGGGTCACTCAAGGAATATGAAATTACATTCATGGTTGATGCATGTTAGAGAATTATACCACCAAGTACCATGGTCACATAAACCTAGGACACATTTTCATTTGTTATGTACTTATGCTATATGGTCCAAAACTAGGTTGTGTTGGTCAAGCAAGGTTTTTTTGGTGTTTTGGACTCATTAATGCACCCAAGCACCCACATTTGTTCACTCTGGTTACATATGCACCCTCATTTATTATTTTTCAATCCTTGGTGCTCTCCCACTCCATAAAGTAGGGAAACTAGTTGACCAGAGGAGCCCATGCATGGTATTTGGGTGTTTTTGGCTCTTTTGTACCATTTATTGCTGCCTAGAGCTTCTCCCACTCACCCATGCACTCCACCATGCCTACCCTACCTTCATTTATTTCCTATAAATCTCCATCCATGTTCACACAAGCATTCGTGACCGTTTGAAGTGATTTGGGAGCTCATAGGTCCACCTAGAGGGGTTTTGAGGTCCAATATAAGCCTGCCACATGTATGCATCCAATTTTACTCCAAAGGCTAATGGTTTTATCCTATTGTATAATAATGATTTTCCAAGCATATATACATACTGGAAAATGATAATAAACTCAGTTATTGGCACCATTTCTATGTGTTAATTTTTCTCTTTTCACAGTTTTTCTGCATAATTTGTTAATATCTTGAGTTGTGAGGATTCATTTAGCTCCTAGATATTTCTGTGAATCATATTTTCACATGGTATCAAATATATTTGAGATTAAAATCAAATCCAGAGTGTTTGAGTTGCCATCTAGGGTTTCTAGAAAAATTTGAGTGTTTGCATTGCAGTAGTTCCAGTGTTTCTGTCACTCAGTGCGCAGCAAAATTGGAGCATAATCATGTCTTGCTTACCCCATTAAACTATTTTGAATGGAATTTCGAAAACGGTGATACAATTGAGGTCAAAATTCCTCTACAGAGTCACCATGGAGATTGAGAATGAACCCAAATATGCTGTGGAAAAATCGAAGTACTTCAATAGATTGGATGAGGCATTCAGGGTGCTTTGTCTCAGTATATACAAGGATCTTCTCTTCCATGTAGATAGTCTTACTAAAACCAATTAATTATGGCTCAATATTGAATCACCATTTGGAAATACTGATGAGATGAGAGGACACCAACTCGAAAATGAGTTGATCTCACTGAGCCCAACTCACTTTAAGACGATCCATGATTTCTTCACAAAGTTGAAATCGTTGGTGTTTAAACTGAAACAATATGGCATTGACAAGAAGGAGGAGAAACTAATCTTGTCCATCCTTTCGAAGCTAGGCCCTAAGTGCTCAGTTTTTGTCTCCACATTCCACTCAGGCAAGATGACAACTCGAAATTGGAGAATGCTTTCACTGGTAGACTTCATGGAGTCTTTGACTCAGGAACAAGATAAATTGGTGCAAATGGGTACCATCAAATCCACCAAGGATCAAGCCCTTGCTATAGGAGTTTCTAATCAAGCCAAAGGAAAGAATAAATCCATAGATTCGAAGCAGCAAGAGAAGAATAATCATGACAAGCACAAATATTTAGATGGGGATTCAAATCCTAGCAAGGACAAAGAGAAGAAGAAAGAGAAGAAAAAATGCACTTATTGTCACAAAGGTTGGAATCCAGAGAGTGCATGCATGAAGAAAACCATTGAAATGATGGAGAAACTCCTAGAGAGGAACAACATCCCACTGCCAGAAGACACAAGGAAGAAAGAGGGAGGTTTAAGCTCAAAGAATAAGGATAGATGTCATGCTTTTGTTGTTGGGTCTTCAGGATATTCATACTTCATCATAGATTCAGGTGCCTCAAGGCACATGGATTCCATGCAAGGTTCCTTCTCAGCCATACATTTTTATAATGGTCCATCCATTCTCATGGGTGATGACTCAAATATCCAAGCCAATGGGATTGACAAGATCGATCTAGAAGATGGGTACTTCAATAATGTGTTGTTTGTGATTGATATTGAAAAAAACCTACTCTATGTATATCAAATGACACACATAGGTACAACCAAGATATTAACATTTACTCAAGATGATGTGGATATCTCAGAAATATCTACTGGACAAGTTGTTGCAGTGGGTTTTACTGACCATGATTTGAGAATGTAGAAGTTCTCTTGATTCCTCCCCTACTCCCAAGCGAATGCGCTCCTATCACATCCGAATGAGACCATTAATTTGTGGCATGATAAGTATGGAAACCTAAACTACAGGTACCTCCAATCACTAAGAAAGGAAATCATGGTTGAAGGTATTTCTACCATCAAGTTTCCCAAAGGCACTTGCAAAGGGTGCATAGTGGGGAAACATGCTGAGCGCAAATATGAAAAAGGGAAGGAAAGGAGGGTTGTCCAAGTTATTTATATAATCCATTCATATATGATAGGGCCTCTTCCCACACCCTCATATGGGAATTCAAGTTATGTGTTGACTTTCATAGATGATTTCTCAAGGTATTGCTGGGTGTATTTTCTCAAACAAAAATATGAAGTCTTTGAGAGTTTCAAAATGATAAAGGATTTAGTTGAGAACATGAGAGGGGATAAAATAAAGGTTATTAGGAATGAAAATGGAAAGGATTATTCCAACAAGAAATTACAGAAACTATGTCATGAAAATGGCATTCAGATGCAACATTATGTGCCCTACACACCACAACAAAATGGTGTTGCAAAGCGCAAGACTAGAGCTCTGAAAGAGATGGCAACATGCATGATGGAGGAAAATGATTTGTCACCTATGCTATGGGATGAAGCCTTTAATTGTGCTGCATATGTTCAGACTAGATCTCCACACAAATCAATGGAAGGAAAAACTCCATTTGAGTCTTGGATTGGTCACAAGCCCAATGTTTCTCATTTCAGGGTTTTTGGCTCAAAGGCTTGGGCTAGAATTCCTCTCGAGAAGAGAAAGGCATTGAAACCTCAAATAAAGGATTCCATTATGGTTGGATATTCTGAATATTCAAAGGGATAAATCTATTTTATCCCTCATTTGATAAAACATTCATTTAAAGTAGTGTACAGTTCGAAGAAGAACCCGTGCAGGAGATCAAACTAGTCAAGGGGGAATGCTCACATCCTCCACTCCATGATGTTGTAAGTGATGAATATTTGTCTGATTTTTCTGATTCTGATGTTGATGATGATGATTATGGAATGAATTCATATCATGACTCACCCATAAGGCCAAATTGGGTTGATAAAACCATACAAGCAGCTGGTGATCTTGCTAGAGATCCACTAGACTCTAGGAAGACTAGATCTCAATTTCACAATGCTTTCGCCACTTGTGAAATAATTATTTTGGAGAGATGATTTATCGGATGGTTGGATATTATCCTCATACATTTCAGGAAGCATCACTTGACCCAATATTTCAAACAACCATGCAATAAGAGTTCAAGTCTTTGCAAGACAATGAAACTTGGGAGTTGGTTTCTCTACCTTCGAAGATGAAACTAGTGAAATGTAAGTGGGTATATAGGACCAAGGTGGATTAATATGGTTAATATATCAAGTAAAAGCTAGTTTTTTTCCCAAATTATTCTCTCAATTCCAAGGAGTGGACTATACAGATACATTCGCACCAGTTGCAAAGATGGACTCAATCAGGCTAGTTTTGGCCATTGCTACATCTAAGCGATGGGAGGTTCACCACATGGATGTGAATAGTGATTTTATTCATGGTTATGTTCATGAGGATATTTATATGCAGAATCATAAATTTTTAATTCATGATCCTTCACTTGTTTGCAGGTTGAATAAGTCTCTCTATGGCCTCAATCAATCCCCCAGGGCTTGGTATGCCAAGATGGACAACTTTCTTCTTTCACTAGGCTTTGAGAGATGCGAATATGATACTAATGTATATTTGCAGCATGTTGGTGATTTATTGCAGGTAATAGTGCTATATGTTGATGATATTTTTATCATTGGAAGTTTCATTGATGATAAAGGATTAGTAAATTCATCTTTGCATAGTGAGTTTTCTATGACTGGCCTTGGATTGTTGAAACAATTTCTTGGCTTGGAGGTTGAGAAATATGATGCAGGGATCAAGGTTAGACAATAAAATTATGATTTAGAACTGTTATTGAAGTTCAATATGGATGAATGTAAGGTAGTCGAGTTCCCATTCTTTTTAGGAGTAAAACTAGGTGAATTTGGTTCATCTCTATTGGTGGACAACTTGTTGTATAGGCAACTAGTTGGGAGCTTGATGTATCTCACATAGTATCGATCTGATTTGTCTTATGCAGTAGGTTTTGTTGCAATATATATGCAGGATAATCATGAGATCCATTGGAAGTCTGCAAAAAGGATCTTGCATTTTGCACAACCAAACACTTCAAGGTACACTATGCTACTAGTTCTCCACTAGAACTAGTTGGATTTGCTGATTATGATTGGGTTGGAGATTCCATTGAAAGAAATTCCACTTCAGGTTATGTCTTCATCCTTGAACATGGTCCCATATGGTGGTAAATTAAGAAATAACACACTATATCCCTTTCATCAGTTGAGACCGAGTACAAAGGAGCAGTGAACACAACTACACAATGTGTGTGGTTGCAAGGCATTCTTGGGGAACTTGGATTTGCATTTGATTCACCCACAGTCATTTGGTGTGAAAATCAAAGTGAAATCAAGATTTACACTGATCCATTATAGATAAAAATTACAAATAACATAGAGATACACATGCACTACATCAGGAGATTGGTGCACGAGCAGGTGATATCGTTGCAATATTTCCCATCTGCAGAGAAAAATGCTAACATCTTCACCAATAACTTAATATAGAAGAAATTGACCTATCTAAGATCACTTCTTAGAGTGGGTGACACATGGTGATTACTGATATTCACCATTATATTTAGCTCCATGTCCATTTTTTAGGGGAGGTTTTGTTCCCATGAGGTTTTCCTCCTTACCTTGGTTATATGGACAAATGGATTGTACTAAGAGGTGACTTGAGCCTTAGTTTCCAAGGCCTTAATATTGTGATGTATTTACACTAAGTTAGGATTAATGGGGGGATCATTATACCACCTAGTAACATGGTCACATACACCTAGGACACATTTTCATTTGTTTTATACTTATGCTATATGGTCCAAAACTAGGTTGTGTTGGTCAAACAAGGTATTTTTGGTGTTTTGGACTCATTAATGGACCATGCGCCCACATTTGATCATTTTTGTTACAAATTCTCCCTCATTTATATTTTTTTAGTCCTTGGTGTGCTCCCACTCCATAAAATAGGGAAACTAGTTGACCAGAGGCGCCCATGCATGGTATTTGGGTGTTTTTGGCTCTTTTGAACCATTTATTGCTGCCTAGAGCCTCTCCCACTCACCCATGCACTCCACCATGCCTAAAATACCTTCATTTATGTCCTATCATGATCCAACCATTTTCACGCATGAATTCATGACCCTTTGAGGTGGTTTGGGAGCTCATTGGTCCACCTAGGGGGTTTTGAAGTCCAATCTAAGCTTGCCACATGTATGCATCCAATTTGCCTCAAAAGGATAACGATTTTATCCTATTGTATAATAATTATGTTCCAAGCATATTTACATACTGGACAATGATAATAAACTCAGTTATTGGCATCATTCCTATGTGTTAATTTTTCTCTTTTCAATGTTTTTCTGCATAATTTGTGAATATCTTAAGTTATGAGGATTCCTTTAGCTCCTAGATCTTGCCGTGAATCAGATATTCACAATGCAAGATTATGTAGCGATGATAAATTAGTTAAGTTGAAATTTTCCTGAAAATATGCACCCAAAATATGGTTAAAAAAGAGAAGATGAACCAGAATATTGAAAAAAAACTAAATTGATGAGAAAATAATGAATTTGATTCTCTTTAGTATTTTCTTTAAATTTAATAACTTGGTTTATTGTGAAAACTGGTTGTGTAAATTATTCATCATTGTTTGTATTTTCAAGCCACAAGTTATTTTCTATCTCAGTTAAATATGTTTCAAGTGGATATAGAGTCATTTTCTTGTCTGAATCACCATGTGAGATAATGATCATGTTCCAAGATCAACGACCAATAAATGCATCTACAATGGCTAGCCATGGTCTTCCTACGATTAATGGATTCCATCCTAAATGAGATTTGGGTTGTAAAATATTGAAATCGACAAGATAATCCCATGAATATAAGGAAATAACAATGTCATCTAATACACCCCCAAGTTTTATCTTAGATCTATTTGTTAATTTCAAAATTGTAGGTGTAGGCTGAAGGTCACATAATCACAATTGTTCCATGGCATCTCTAGTCATTATATTGATTCGATCTCCCACATCAATTAAAGTGTTTGGAATGAGGACATTATTGATGTGAATTGAAACAACGAGGATTCTAGGATCGATATAATTATCCATGGAAATTTGACCGAACATCAAATCTGTTGTTTTTTTTTTAAATTGAACGGTTTGGGGTCCAGGGAGTTATTTTATTTCTTCTTGGTTTTTTAAGACATAATTTCCTAAATTTTAGGCATAGATTAGAATAGCTTTTATGGTTTGAATCAGGGGGATTTTGATACAAACATTCTTTAGTTTAGTACTTAAATCAAATTTAGAGTGGATTATAGGTTTATCCAAATTAAACCTCTCTAGGTATGGAGTTTTGGATGACTAGGTTGCTCTATGTTTGAAGAAGAAGTTTTATTTATTTGGGTAATGAAGTCATCATTGTTTGATTGATAAAGAGTCCTCTCCTCAGGTTCTACCTTAGTGATTCCAAGGGAACTCCTATTAAGAACATTCCATATCTCAAATGAATGTCTTGTTCTACCAGAGTAACAAAACATGTTAGAAAGGGTTGTATCTCAAGCTACCTTATTATTTGTGTTAGGTATTGGTTGGTGAGGTAATTGAGTAGGTCTTGGAGGTTGTTGGCTAGATGGTAGTTACAACTGTTATATATGTGCAACTTGTTGTTGTTGGGATTGGGTAGGATATGGATGTTTTAATGGAGGTTATTGTGGTTGTAGTTGTTGGAATATTGAAGGATATTGTGGTTGAGATGGATTAGAATAGGTAGATATATTCCATAAGGAGTTCCTCTCCATCCTTGTTTCTAAGGTTGATTATATATCTTCTACATAGGCCATGATTTCCAAGGTACAAGGGGATTCCAAAATGGGTGTGTGTATCGTTGGCTAGAGTAATATGGAGCAAATGGATGTACAAGTTCTAAAATCATATATTTTGCTCAAGGATGCTAAGGCATTCTTGGTGTAATCATGTAGAGTTGTTATGTCGCTTCGTTTTCTCCTTGATAGTCTTCCTTGAGTTTAGGTAGAGAGGGACAATTATCCATTGGATGCTTTCATGCACAAATGACAAAAAATTAAATGTTATTAAGAGGAAAACCTCTCAGTGGATGTTTATTTCTACATATAGAGAAAAATATGGATAAATTTGCATTCTCTTATTCTTGCTTCTTTTCAAGTTGTAAAATATCTAGTTAAAAACTAAGAGTTCCAAGAATGTCAGTTTTGAAATTATCTAACAAATTTCCTAGTTTGTCTCTAGTGACCTCATTTGTTTCTGATTTGGTAACTTTAGAAAGTGTGTCTCTAGACCCCTTACCATATCTATCTTGTCCTCGAGAATAATTCTTACATAACCCATAGATTTCCTCAAAGTTTAGTCGAGATACATCTCCAGAACCCATCAAATTAATCAAATTTATAGATTCATTAGTGATACTTCTCAAGAAGATAGTTTTGATGGTGTATTTGTCCAATTTACTTTGTTTAGATCTTTGGAGATTATACAAAAATATTTCAAGATAGTCCTCTAGGATTTCATCTTATTTTTGTGTCATTCTAAAGATTTCTTCTTTTAAATACCTAGCTTTATAATACTGTTGATATTTCTTCAAAATAATTCTTGCACATGTCATCGCAAGTTCGAATTATGTTTCCTCCTAACCCAATAAACCAATGGAGTGTTGCATCTTTAAGAGTGGCAATAAACAATTTAAGAATTTGTGCATCATTGGAATAATTATAACTATGACAAAGAATATCAAAATAAAAAGAAAAGAAACAGGATCTTATTATACCATTCCATGAAAATGTGGTAAAAAGAGGGAGGAATGGTTTTAATTTGTAGCATTGTTGTCAGATCCACGATTGGAAATCCAAAGGTTTCTTCTCGTTCTTAATTTGTATATACTTATCTTTCACCTTCTGCTATCTTTCTGCCTCCAAATAATTTGTACCCAAAAAATGGAGATCCTGGTTCTTGGATTCGATTGCTCTCACACTCTAATTATGGTTTTCCACTTGTCCCTCATGTTGATATTTCTTTTGTTGCGGTTTCAATGATAATATCCACAATTGATGCATGTTTTTTTGTTGAATTTAGTTGGGGGACTGACTTCCTACCTGCATGTCCTCTTCGAATTGTGTGACCTTATTTAGTGAATGAGGGAGTTCTTCCAACACCGCTAGATGGAGTGGCTAAAAGAGTTGTAAATGTTCTACCTTTTAAAAATCTACCTTTATCGTCTCTAAGCCTATTCAAACAATACTAGCATAATTTTGGATAAAGTGGAAAATAGTACTGCCTATAATGAATGCGCAACTTCTTACCTCTTATCTTAGTGTCCCTTATATACATAATCTAAATTGTAAGTATTGTAAGAAATTGATTTTTTTTATGCTAGCTCTACAACAAACAAACAAACGCTATAAATGCTCTAATCCCTTTTAGCGTTCCCATGGAAACGACGCCAAAAATGTTAGGCAATTTATATGATTGAATTTTTCTACATTTAATTATCAACCATGGAAGTATCCTTGTGAAATGCATACACAATATGTTGATGATGATCTTATTGGTAGCCTCCATTTCAGTGAAAAGAAACTATACTATAAAACACACTAACTATTTAGGAACAAACTTAAATGAAAACCAAATCAAATGAAAGAACAACTATGCTACATGAATATTTCTGATAACTTTGACTTTGTCATCTTTTAAATCACAATTCAGAACACCATGTCACAATCTTCAATTTATCTCAAAGAGCATAATGTTCCTATGAAAATAAGTTAAGCAACTTGTTCAGTGATATGTGGTGTATAGATATTCTCTGTAGTTTTGTAAATGCACTTATCAATCCAATCCATTAAAGAGATCACACTATATCAAATAATTATAGAACATGAAATAAAAGAAAAATAACCGAATAAAATAAACTATTGAACATATAAAATAAACTACTCTAATAATGATGCAATGCATACCGAGATAGAGGGATTTTATTGGATTGTGATACATTGCAAGAAATGGTCACAAAACTAGACGATAATAAGCACACCATTAAATACCAAACAAATTTTATTAAAAATCAGAATCGGTTTTTATAGTACACAACAACACTTTTCATGAATTCTCCCTATGTTTGAATCTATGTCATCTATAGATCTACATACATCTACATAGATACATAGTTGTTTAGGATATCTAAACCACAATTTATATAATAGGTATAATACAAAAGGAGAAATGCTAGCTAGGATAGTATTGAGTCCCATATCTTGTGTTCCTTCCTTCCAATCATGACTAATTGGAGTTAAGATCTGAATAGAGATTGTCTTAATTGAAACATGGGATAATTCACTAATTTAGGAGCAATGGATCCACCATATGCTATCTTTCTTTGATCATCACACAAGGAATTCATTAACCACTCATTTCATGCTAAAAATTTCATGACAGAATGCATGAAATTCTCCATGTGATCTATCTGCATATGCGGAGTTGATCTGGGTACTTGCATGGAAATTCATGAAACTGATCTCGAAACACCCCTTTGTAGTGCATGTTGACTTGAGGTTTGTATGTGATCCAACACTTTCCTTGTTTGGTTTGAGATTCATTTTAGGAACCCAAGCCAATATCTAGAGGATTGTGAACACTCTCCAAGTGGTGGATATTCATTTGGAATAGAGAGAGAATGAAAAACATGAAGACAATTACATGACTTGAGTGACGGACAGGGAGTAATGGTTGAATGGGTTATAGTGTGTCATAGGGTTAGTGGATTTTGTGGTTAGTGTGTTTGGGGTCATAGTGTGTTGAGGGATGAGTTTGTCGGGGGGGAAACATTTCAAGGACTATACTAATGTTATAGTGGTTAGGGGTGATTTCCTGAAAGCGCATAAGGGTTATGAGGTATAGAGTGTATGGGATCATAATGGTTAGGGGACGTGTTGTGGTAAAGGGTTTCTCTATTTGAAGGTCACAATGTGTCAAAGGATGATTATGCCAAGGGTTAGGAAGGTGAGGAGCTATAGTATATAGGGTGTCATAATGATTAGGGGGTGATTATATAATGGGGCATAGGGGTTAGGAAAATTATTGTATCCACATTCACAATGTATATGATATGAATAATAAATAATAAATAATATTTACCATGGCACAATTGTGAACATGTCATTGGGGGATTTGACCCATTGTAGGGGGGACTGAGAGTATTGGAGTTTCAATAGTTAGATAAGACGAGATAAACATTTTATTATTCTTAATAATTCTACTACTACTAATTATTATTATTTACTATTTTTATTTTTGTTAATATTATTAGTTTGGATGTTAACTTGGTGTCAAGGTAAGAATCGATACTATCTTCAATAGAGATGGTATTGTTTCCACCCATTGATACACATTTGTAAATGTTGTGTTATATGTTAGGAAGGATACTATGAACGTCATTAAGTAATAATTTATGTACAAACTTAATAACATCCAACTTTGTGACCCTTTGTCACATAATCAATCATTTTGATTAGGTGTTAGGGTAATCTAGAGACCACGTGAATATTTTTGTATGGGAAAACACCCAAAATCATGTCATGCCAATAGATGAAACACCACATGTTGGGAAAGAACTCCCCACTATCTTATTACAATAAAGGTTATACAATCACAACTCCATCACCTCAAACCATTGAACAAATTGAAAAATGGTCTAGATGAGGTAAAGCATGCAGAAGACAAATTTAATTTTGATCTCATTTTAGAGTTAACCTAGCTTAACTACATTTTCTCTTTCAAAGAAATAACAACTCATACGGGAGGGACATTATATTGTTGATGTGAGAAAGATAAAGGAGAATTTTACAAAGGATTTTGATTGTAAGATCTTTGTTACTGTTGTAGATATAAATAATGCATCTCATTAGTCTTCACAAGAAACCAAAATTTGAAATTTTTTTGGGAGTGCTTATGCCGTAGTCATAGGTAGTTGATTATATATATACATTGGTGGTATTATGGTATAATAAGACCTATTAGGAAAATGATCCAAAATAGTGTTGAAGCTTTAACTACCTAGAAATAAACCAAAGATGAGAAACCTCTAGTTAATTGATAAGATCCTCATATCACATGAAGTTCTCTTGAATTTTGTGATAACATCTTCAAAAACCTATATAGGAAGAGGCAAGCAACTAAACAAAGGGGGGCTAAATTTTATCTATTAAGCATAATATTTAAGCGGGGGTAACTTTTACCTATTGAGCATAATATTTAAGAGTATATTTTGACATCTATCAAAATTATAGTTGATTTTGGTATTATTTCAAAGTATTTTACTTTAATATATTCTTTGTGATTTTTAAATATTGACCCATACACTTTTTAATTATAATTAGTTCATCAAGTTATAAACCTATTTAACCTATTTAGATTTGAGACCAAGAGATTAGTGTTGTATCTGTAAGAAGAGAAAGGAGCTTGAGAGGATTTATCTTCTCATTTATGGGTTTGTGAAAATGTTTATATGAGACTAAGATTGCTCCTCCATTTTGATGAGGAAGCTAGATTATATGTGAAGAATGAACATGACGTATTCTTGAGCATTAATGAATTTTGGTTTCCTCTTAAATTATTTTGTTCATATATAATGATTTGAATTTTTGTGTGTGTGATCTCTTATCATTGTAATATTTCTTCTCATACTCATTAATGGTACTATTCATGGAAAATTGTTTGAATACATTAATTTGAGATACTCTAATGGTACTATTCATGGAAAAATGTTTGAACACATTAATTTGAGATACTCTCACTTTCAATGGGGAGAATCTATCTTGATGTCATTTAATTTTCTATAAATCTATTTAATTTTGGCCATATCTCCTTATTTTGTAGTATTATTAATGCTTATCTTTCAATCCCTACAACACAAATTATAAAATAATTTACACACATTTACATTCTACTTCCAATTAATGTTCTTAGTGTTCTAAATTCATAGCTTTATAATTTGATTCATACAATTCCGTTTTGCATTTTATTTATGATTTTTAGGGATAACCACTCTTTAAAATGAGGGAGGGACAACAATTATTTAGTGATACAATACAATGTGAAAAGATGAAAGACAACGTTCCTTGTTGTTTTGTAATAGTTTGGATCATTTCTCTATTGTACATATTATGGTGTTTCATAGTAGGAAAGCCTTACGTTTCGTTTTGAACCACCTTCTTAGGGTAACTAACATT
Organism: Pseudotsuga menziesii; assembly: GCA_001517045.1. NCBI lineage: Eukaryota > Viridiplantae > Streptophyta > Pinopsida > Pinales > Pinaceae > Pseudotsuga > Pseudotsuga menziesii. Next base: position 208,106 of record LPNX010430879.1, read on the forward strand.
AAAGTGGGAAGATTCATCCCTTAGAGCTAAGTAAAATGCTAGAAATAGGAATCCTCGGTCTTAGAATTATGTGTATTTTGCTCTGTTTTAATAAGAAATGCACATTTCCTTGTGTTGTATTGTTTACCATCTTGTTCACACATGAATAAAAAATGACTCAAGATCATATCTTGTGATATAAAATGATGCCTTACAAGTTGTTACCCTAAGATAGTTATAATTCTATGAATTATGTGTCTTTTTGCTTTGTTTTAATAAGAAATGCACATTTCTTTGTGTTGTATTATTTACCATCTTGTTCACACATGAATACAAATGACTCAAGATCATATCTTGTGACATAAAATGATGCCTTACAAGTTGTGACCCTAAGATAGTTATAATTCTATGAAGTCACAATTTTTTTAGGGAAATAAGTGGTAAGTTTATAAGGGTTATGGTTTGACCCACAACCATGATATCACAAATCCATTTTCTAACAACAATACTGATAATTCGAGATTGAGATTCATAAGGTATTGAGTTACCAAAACACTATAATCTTAATCCAAACACACTCATAATGGAATTAGCACATCCACTTAGACAACTATAATGCATTTATCTTATACAAGACAGTAATGAATCTAACTTGGATATATATAGAAATGAACTCATATATCAAAATACACAATAGCACGTGAATCTGGGAAAAATAATTCTCATTAAATGTAGAAGTCTATTCAACTATGATATGGACAACGTGAAGCATAATAAAAACTAACAACTATTAATCTATCAACCTTCTTTGTATCAATTTAACTAAAATTCAACCCCCTATGAATAAAATGTTGGGGTAGAACCAAGGGAATACAAAGCATTTCACATATTTTTTACTAATGTCAAACAATACACTAGTGTACAAGTTTCAGGAATATCAAGAGACACATATAAAAGAGACTACAATCTCCTTAAGACTATTGAAGTTACACTTGTAATTTTTCATTAAGATCTACATCCATGTTAATATGAGACACATTCACTTTATATGCACCTTTGTTTAGGTTACACTTTCACTCAAGATTCATGCACTTACATCAAACTAAGTTATCTGCTTGAGACCAAAAATATTTTTCTAGATGCCAATATTGGAACAACGTAATCATATATGATTCATCCATAACACAACTAAACTTGTCACTCTAATGCATTCCAATAATGAACAATAGTCCACAGTCATACTTAAACATCTTCTAAGACAATTGTTTATTTCTCTTATATTCTTATACAATAACGAAATTTTTTTTTATCTCTTACTCTTTTCTAGATCAAACATCCCCTATTAGGAGTCGTTGATCCCCCTAATTTGAAATGTTAGTTAAGGAAACTTTTCATTAATTTTCTTCTAGATGTAACACTTGTTGACTTGAGGCAACTATCTTTGTAGTATGATTTTGTAAAGTTGTAGGGTTCCTTGTCTATTTGGTTTCTCTTTGCATTATATAATTATATATGATACTAGCCTTGTGCCAACTTTAGTACAAAACTTTTCAAGAGAGAATGTCATTGATTATTTCTCCTCATTGTTCAACATCGATGGATTCATGTGTAGATTTAGGTTATCTACATTGAACTTTGTTCCCATATAGGTTGTTAATTCCAACTTGAATACATTTTCTCCAATATAATTGGTGATGATGGGAGGGTCATATACAAGTATCTTGATCTTCACAACTTTCACTTTAAAGTTCTCCTTTTATAGGTAAATTTGAACTTTGTCTTCGATGAAAAAGTGATGAAGACATGAGCATTGTAAAATGTAGGTTTTCACAATTAGTAAACATCATGATTTTTTTCTAGAGTAAATTGTGTTAGAAAATTGAAACATTCCCATTTTTTAATTTTCTGACATCGTTTACTCTAAAAAAAACTCATGACATGTGAATTGTTCATCATCCTTGGGCTTGGGCTTCTATTGGATTATGTACAAATATTCTCAAACTTGATCATGGATCTTGTTGATGTGGTTGATAAATCTTATTGTCTACCAATGTGTAGTGGCCTCTTTATCTAGTGTTGTCTCAAGTATAATACCCATAATGGCTAATATATCCTTCAATAAAATTCCAAGTTACATTTCAAAAGTTGATTTGTCTGTTTCTCTATGTAGCAGGCGTTATAATTGTGCTACACATTTTGATGTTGGTATGTTGTTTATTTGGATGTTTATGATTAAAAATGCAAAACATTTGAACTATGGTGTGATTTGATAATTTACTTCATCCATATATATCAAAGGAATTATTTACCTTCATCTCGGTGTACATCAATCCTCATAGTGCTTACTATAATTAATTGAGAAATTACAATCATGCTCGGAGACGATTAATGAAGATAAGCCAAAATGCACTCATACATTTTCAAAGCAAAATATTGTGCATTGTTTTCTTACAATATATTCTTGCATGGTATCATCACAACCATTTTAATTAAGTGATCCAAATTAAATTATGATATGATAGCCATTGTCCCTATTGGTTTCCATTATAAATACAAGAAAATCCATAGAATTAAACTCCCATGGTCCGTTCAAGATAGGAAGTGGAATATACTTTCCCTATTTTTTACTCACTAACTTGGATATGATATAGAGAACAACTTATGAAGAACTTTTTTACCATCTTGACTTAGTGGAAATACCTATGTAAATTTGTGATTGTTTTCTCCACTCGAAAGTGTCCTAAAATCTTGGAATGGTGTGCCATTTATATATATATATATATATATATATATATAGACACACACACACACACATACATGCAGTGTATGTATATGTAGACACACACACACACACACACACACACACATATATATGGTCACATTCATTCTTTCAGTCACCAATTTATAGTTCTTCTTGATAGTTTTAAAGTTTATTCCTTCTACTCACACCTTTCATTCATGCAAGTTGGAAATACCAATTTATTTTATTTATCCAAGGTGCAAGTACCCACTCTTTTCCTTCATACAAGGTGTGAGTACCCACTCTTTTCCTTCATGAAATACATCGATATCTTAGAATTTCCTAAAACACATGAAAAATACACCAAAAAATGGGGTTTTGAGCTTAAACCATGTAATCCATACATATGTACGTGCCATATACCAACTTTTAACTACTCCTCAGCACTTGAACCAAGTTTTCTCCATATAAATAAGAGGTTCAAGGGAGGAGAAACATACATGGGTACTTATGATAACAATGAATAATGGAAGAATAGATAGAGGAGTATCCACATAATTCTCTTTGTTGTCCCCTATTTTAGAGCCCCTTTGTTCTAAATTTGATGTTGTATTTGTGTTGGGCCTAAACTTCATATTGTTTCTATACAAGAGTAAAGTTAGTATAGGAAAAATATTAGAGAAGAAGCAAACTAGTTTGGAGGAACCTAGACTTAGGTGATGAAGGTGTTGGTAAAAAAATATTAGGTATATTTATGGTTGTTGTTCATCATTAATAAAGTATGAAGACGTCTCTTCTTCCTGCCAAAATTTGATTGTAAAATGTTTAATTGCTTGTATTTAAATATCCATTTTTTTGTGGAGTTAATATCCTTATAGTTTAATTAGGATTAGTAAAATTCCTTTTTTGTATCTTTTTCAATTTAGAAAACCAATTTTTCTTACTTCTACATCCCTCTAAGTAAAAAAACTAATAAAATGAACTAGAATTGTTTTTCTTTAATAGAAAACCTACAATAGTTTAGGTTGTAGGGATTTCGTGTAGGTTTGGAGAGTCAATTATCCAAGTCTATGAAAACCAAAACTTGAAACTACTAAAGAGTGTAAAATCCTTTATTAGAAAAAAAAACATTTTTTAGGAAAGTGTGCCTCACACGCATGTCAAGAATGATGTCGATCTAGGAGAGTATAGAAATTCTCCTCTCTTCCTTTTTTAGTGGTATATGAACATATGAGAGATTTGTTAGATTTGGAAACACCTTGGGCTAGCACCATTTCTATAGAGTTTCAAGTCTAGGATTAATTCCTACATTCCCTTCACAAACATTGACACCTGACCCAAAAATATTCCACCTATATACCTTTTGTGAATTAGTGATTGTAGTGGATTTTCATAGGTTTACATATAGGTTAATAGAAGTGGGAAGCTCCTGTGGTACCTGATACAAACATATACCATATACCTCAACTCTCTTGAAGGGTACCCATCTTCACAATGGTACTTGCACCTTATGTGGTTGTTGCATGGGAGTTATCATAGCTATATCTCACACCTTTTCTAGTGATATTTGTGCCATCATCATCCCAAGATGATTTTTTAAAGACCCTCATTTCAAATATTTACTAGTTGGACTCATGTTTTACTTCACCCCAGGCTGACTTTTGGAAGGGTGTTTTTTCTTGATTGTATCTTAGAGAGTAGTTTATAAGCATGTGATTATTGTAATTTTTAGACCCTATTGAAGGCCTTAAATATTTTATTTTGTATAAATAAAAAGTTATGGGTGATGTTTTTGGAAGTACCAACCAAGGGGACCCTTGTTCTTTTCCTTTGTATGGAATGATGGTTCATTTTTTATGACTACTTTGAATATTTATGGATTCACTGTGGGATTATCCATGTTGTTTTTTTCCACTCCAAATGTCCTCAATGTTATTTATGCTTCCCAAGTAAGCATTGTATATAAATAACATCAAAACCCCATGCTTTCTTCACAAACTTATTTGGTCCTTCTTATTCTACCTTATCTAGTGAAAGTGTTCCACTTAGCTCAACTAGTACACAAAGGTATAATAGGAATACGAAGAGAAAGAACTATAAAAATAAGAAGAGAAGGCATAATCCCCTAACAAATGCAACTCATTCCAAGGTCGATACCCCAACCATTACAAGTCGTGTTAGGATAAATGTCCCATCCAAGGGATCCTAATGGCCAAAATGTTCCTCTTGTCAGTTCTTCCAACTCAACATATTCTAGCGTTGGGGAGGGAATTTTCAAGGATTTCTTTTTAATGGGTATCCTCAATATATCCCCCACACTATGTTACATGGAATCCTTTACAATTCACACATTGTTATCCATACCTATTGAATCAACATCTATTGAGAATGCCCCTACTTTGTTGACAACACCTAATGCGTTGGATTCATCGATCGTTCCAAACCCTTATATGCTTGCTAGGGAAATGTCACCAGCCACCGTAAGTCATACTGGAGACAAGTCACATGTAATTGCAAGTCATAAGATAATCCACCAATCGTTAGAAGTCATGCTAAGGGTACACAATTCACTACTGCAAGTCATGAATATGGGAGCATGAATACAAATGATTCTAATTCTTCCAGTAGATATGCAGACTTTTATAATGATTAGTCTATTACTGCAAAATCTAATATTTCTTTCAACTTTTATCTTCCTCATGAGTTTGATCTTATTTATTGTATTTCCTCAAGCCATGGTGTTCTTGAGCGTTTTCTAGTATACTCCATCCTGGTAAAAAATATTGTGGAAAACATTAAAGTTGGACAGACTCACACCCAAGTAACTTGTATTATATATTTCTTTTTGGATATATATATATATATATATATATATATATATATGATCATGGTATTAATGTTTCTTGTACACAAACTTTTCATTGGATTCCTATTTCATTAGGAATCATGCTTTGCAAAATTTCATTGGATTCCTATTTCATGGTATTAATGTTTCTTGTACACAAGACTTTTCATTGGATTCCTATTTCATTAGGAATCATGCTTTGCAAAAAATTTCAATCTGGTCGGGTATATGTGGAAACTTGCAAATAGGTTGCGACCTTCCCTCTATTATGAGACATTTAAACCTTTTAATTTCCACCCAATTTTCCATAGGTTTGAACCTGTTGGATATTGATGCATCAACCTTTTCTATTTGCATTTTGCACCACTCTAACAGAAGAGCCTACCTATCATGGGTTCCCTAGTTAACACCTTAATTTTTCTCATAGGCTCAAGAAACTTTGATTTGTACCATGAATTTGAGAAGAAGCATCATGCCTCTCTTTCTCATCTATTACTGGACATCCCTTATAAGGCTCCAATTTTTAATCATTATGCATTTACTTTTGCTCAATGTTACTTGCACATATATGTCTAATGCTTCACTATAGATTTCATTATGCCATTTCTTTCATTATGTTGATCATTACTTGCATCCATTGCATTTGCATTCTGAACTATATCCCTAGAAGAAACATGTTGATGAGTGTCCACCTCTTTCCCAATATCTTTGTTACACCCATCAAACTTGAGGTACATTTCTTAAACTAACATATAGAGATAGTATTTTTCCTCATATTTGTTATATCCTTATTTTACATCCTTAGAGCCTAAAGGAGACATATCTTATTTATCATGGTCAAACACTACCTTTATAACCATTGAAATTGATTTTCTTAGTAAAAATGATCCATATCACTCCTTACACCACTATGGAGAGGCATAAAGTCACTTAGTATTCCATTATGGGGAATTATAGCCTCCATAAGCTTCATTTTTACTTATTTGTTGAGAAAAATTGGGAAATGAGTTGGATACACATGTGTTAACCTAGGAACTCTCAATTCTTTCTAAATGTGAGATGAACTATGAGTCTATATTCATTTCATTATATTCCTCCATTCATCCATATAATGGAGGCATTTCAAGGGAGAAAGGGAGGAAAATTTGAGAGTTCTTGCTCTTGCTCTGCCAAAATAGTAGAGAGATTGTTTTCATAGTATTGTCATGCTATTGGGATTCTGGTGCATCCTATAGCCATTGTTAATGTATTGGTTGAATCAAGGAAGGCTTGGATCAAAGGGCTTGGAGTAGATATGTATCAAATCACTTAATTTTTTCTATTTGATGTACTCTTCTCATTTTCATAATATAGACATGTATCTTTCTTCCCCTCTCTACATCATGTTGTTATAAATGGTATCTTGTTTAGATCTATGCATTTAATGATTCACTATAGTATATTTGATCATGCTTGAGTATATCGGATTAGATATGATTATATATTGCTTAGATATAAATGCTTATGTTTCCCATCCCTAGTGGAGTCACTAGTTATGCTGTAGAGATTTCGCTTTAATGGATATATGAACAATCTATTGGATCCTTTCTCTGATCCAATATAGACAATAGGATAGACCAATATTAATTCTTCCACTAGACCCAACTATTCATGCAATAGATCAAGCATTCATTCAGAAACAATACATGACAAGAGAGACAGAGAATAAAGACAGACATACCTCAACTTATGTGAGGCCCCTTGCTGAAGAAAAACCCAATTGTTGCAGACCTAATGAACTTGATTCCATTTCCATTTAGCTAGTACCCTGCAACCAAAGAAAACTACCTTAAATCCTTCTAACACATACAAATATGAATGAGAATGAACATAAGCATTTACATCTAAGCATATATGATCTAGGTTCAATCTAATATGCTCAAGAAAGAATATATCCAACATATACATAACATGAATTATACAAATATGAAACATAAACATTCATAAGGATCCATAAACATCATGAAATGGATGGGGAGGATAGCATATATATATATAAGATAAAAAAAACAAGAGACACACATCACATGGTACCTTTAGTTGATGACGTAGATATCTTCCAAGCTTCCTGATTCCTTGTATGTGCTACATTAGTGGGAATATAAGTTCACCATTTACAATGAATATATCCCTTTATGTAGGACGTGGGCCCATCTCGAGTATTCATTTATCCATTTTTCAGGCTCGTTAAAACTAGATGAAAAAGGCATCTTATGGAGCATTTTTCTCTCTCTTATTTGAGATTTAAAAAAAAAGGATGGATTCAATCTCACTTGTCTAGGATTATTAAAATTACATGGACAATATATCTTTCCAAGCCTTCTTCCACTCTTCCTTCAAGCTCATTAAAAATAGAAAGGAGGGCTCGAGTTGATTTTTTCGGACTCGTTAAACTTCCACGGAAAAGGTATCTATGGAGTCCTCCTTAATATTTTTTTTGACTCCTTGTTCCTTTCACACTCATTATAAGGTTTTGAAAGAACATCCATCTGGTATACATTTAACCCTTTTTTAGGCCACATGGATTAATTACAAAAAAGGAATACTCTAGTCCACTTTGGCTAAAAGAGTTCTCCCTTGTATAATTTTATGCTTTTCTAGATGTTGGAGACTAAATCTATGAAAAAGTGAAACACTAGATTTATTGATACAGATATGTCGATAGGGGTTCCCCTTGCACTGCTGTCAACAACCATTGACACAGACTCCCTAAACATCGTCCTGGAAGGGTTTTACACCTTCCAACAACACCTGGAGGGAAAGTGTAGTCTCACTTGATATGTTCGAGGGAGGGCTACAGGAACTAAGTTTTTGTAGTGGGAATATGACTTCACATTATCTTCTACCCAATAACAACATCAGCCAGAAATCCAAGATTGCAAAATACAAAGTAACCACACTATTGACTAGATCTATTTATCATTATTATTTTCAATCATATCTAAAAAGACATCAATATACATTAAATTAACAAGTACTTTGATACTTCACATCATTCACAAAACGTCAAAGGGAAAAAGAAGATCAACTCATATTCATCAACTTATTTGATCCATCGCAGATCAACACCGATCTAACCCAACAATGCATAAAAGAGCTTAAAAATAGAATTCATACTAGAAACATCCTCAAATACAACATAATCCACAGGAACAAAACATTACAACCCAGAAGATCTAAAATCTAATCAAATTCAATTCATCAAGAGGGAGTCTTCGTACACTAGATGCCAAAATTGGATCTCCAAATAAAAATTCATTCATGACTCATATATTTTGCTTTACAATTCTAGCTCTACTTATAGTGTCACTAGGTTGTTACAGAATAGTCCACTTGACCAATTGCTAACTAACTCAACCAAAATATCCTTGTTTTTCAGTTTCTTTATCCTCCACGATTGACTTTTGTCCTTGTCGATATCCTTCCTGTCGATGGTGGTTCCACACTTTGTGCACTCCAACCCCGTTCCAACAGGCCCCCAACATAAACTTGTGCCTCGTACTTGATCTAGCTCAGCTGGAATCAACTAATGGGTTCAGCTTTAACTTGAAGTCATCATACTCTCTTTTGACTCGATCGACAAATTCTGCGACCTTTTCCCTAAGTGATGCGCACTATTCTAATTCTTTCTCTGTTGGGTGGTCCTCTCTCATGTGTTGTACTTTGTACAACTCCATATTGGTATTCGTTATTTCTTACATGGCCTTGAGCACCAATTGTTTTGATGTTCCCTGAAGTTCTTCCAACTACATCGTTCTCTGCTATTGCCTTGTACATGCCTTGTTAATGCGTTGTTGTAACACTTTCAGTTCTTTCGCCTTGGTTACTTGCGCAACTGGGGGCATCATTTTAGTGATCCCCTTAATGTTGTCAATTGCGCTTCTACCTCACCAATTTGCACATTTATCTAGTTCAATTGTTCATATTATACCAAGCTACCCCAAAACTATGTTATTTCCTCCGTAATCATTTGTGTTTCCTTCTCTAGTTCTGCAATCTTTATTGTAGCATCCTCTATCGCACTTCTCCTTTCTTCTACTGGCTCTAGCGGTGTTCTAGATACCAACCTAGCATGTAGCTCTTTGTTTTCCTTCCGCATATATGTGACAAGTTTCCCTAACCGTAATTCCTTTGCTTCCACAAACATTTCTGGGCTAATTTTATGTACCTCTTTGCAGGCCAATGAGACTGCACTCTCTAGTATTTTCCTGTCTTCAAATTCCTTTGTCTTCTCGTTTATTATGGCCTCCTTCTCTTGTGTTAACTGATGAAGCTATTATTCAATGCTTTCTACTTGTTGTTTGGTGCAGATTAGTTGATCATGGACCGTGGCATCACAATCCTTGATCTCCTCACTTACTACAATCTGAAGTCATGCCAGCATAGACATCAGGAGCAAGTTTAGGTCAAGACCGATCAGGTCGAACCTTCATAATGTAGCATCTACATCCACATCTCCTATTGTGATCGCCTGCAGTATAATATGTAGTAGCCACACCTTTGTGCCAATGTATACTTCACTTGCTCGCTACAATGTGCCTTCCTGTGGTATATTCGTGTCAAGGAATGCATTCATGAGTGTATGCAATAGCTTGGTAACCTGGTGGAAATATCCCATTACATGTTGTGTCACCTTCACTTGATTCTCGTTGGTTGTCGTAGTGATTTCTGCCAATACTTTGTTCACCTGGTCATTCAAGAGTCCTGCAGTACCTTGCTCAAATCGATGCTTCATCCACGCTTCTTCTTGTTATTTCTCCAACTTTGAATCTGTTGGAGTTGTTGATGATGCTTCCTCTTGTGAATTTTATTCATCCTTTGATTCCTTGGGCTCATATTGATCCTTTAGGATATCCGCTAGTGGTCCATCTCCTGGGCTCTATAGTTCTTTTTCACTTACCAGAACTTTCCATTTCGCAGGCCATTCTTCTATGATGGCATCCAACTCTTCATTGGTTAGCTTATATTGTGTCATAAGCCATTTCTTTTCTAAATCTGCTCACGCTTGAATGTGTATGGAGTGGGGTGCTATCGCCAACCATGTGATCTTTTGTTACTTCTTTGTGGCTTGTTATGTTAGTCATGGTACCTTGAATTCTTCCTCATGTAGTGCGTCTAAGTAAAGGTATAACTAAATGTTGTTGGTAGTCTTCCTTTCTTTGTCATTGAGTGCCCATAAGTTTTAATACCTCACTCCTCAAAAAATGTTGACAGCGTCAACCTCCATTCCTTGGTAGTGCGTTGGTTCCACCCATCCAACCAACACAATGAGTATTAGTAACCATGAATAAGTGAACGGATTACCGGCCTCTTGTGGTAGCACTACGTCCTCCATGAGTTCATTCAACAAGAAAAGGGACCAATTCATTTGCACCCCTATTGTGCATTGCTCTGCTGATTCAATGACCCCAGATGTCCATTTTTCTACAATTATGACTACCTGATCATTAATTTTTTCGATCACATAGGCTATAGAATCCTTCGCTACCCCATATTTTTGCTTCAGCTTCGCTGCCAACTTCTTGTCATTGTACTTCCCATGGAAGTATTATGACGGATCGACTCTCGCCTTGAGTATTCCTATGATAATTAAGTAGACCGTAATGGGTATCTTTGTGCCTAGCCATAAATAACTGCCATGGAATCATGCCAACAACTTCTTCACACATACATTAACTTCTGTAGATAGTCCAAAATGCAACATATGGATGATTAACAGTATCCCATACCACTACAATCATAATGTCCATTGTGATGGATCTCTGGTGATCATACCTCCTTCATCGTGTGCTCTTTCCTCATATGTGCCCTTGGTGCATTCCAGGAATTCCAGTATGTCATGGTTGTTATACTATAACTTTTGCAATCACAACACTATATTTGTCGTTACATGGATGCCCTTTGATGTTACAAGAATATTGATGGCATACTTGGTGTTCTTACCAATTCGTACCATTGGTGCCCCTTCCTTTCTCGGTGGTATGTACCCTGGTATGTATCATATCGTCAAACCTAGTAGTTTTCCCCTTATCGTTGTTTCCTCTTCTACTGTGGTCGATGGGCCTACTTGTCCTTCTATTGTAGGAACCCTTGTCGAGCTCCGCATCGTCTTGGTTCTTCTGTCCAGAATGATTGGATGAGTGGCACTCCTTTTCTTTCTAACTGACCACACTTGCGCAGATACAATATCTGGTTGTTCTTCCATTATGGTTGTTGTGGCAAGTGGCGTTTCCTACTTACTTGTTATAGAAATAATCTGCGTCGTGGCTTCTGCGACACTTCTCTTTTCTGTTATAGTTCTCTTAGCTCTAACTCTTTTTTCATTCACTCTAATTGTTCCTATCGACCTGCACAATGGGTCAAACCATTCCCATCGTCCTAGTTTTATAAACTCCAATCCTTTCATGCGAGAGATTTGAAGCATCATTGTTAAATCCTCCATCGATTGACCAAATATTCCGTCGATAATGAAAATCCTCTCCACTTTTTTTCCATTAAATGCGGATATCTCCACTTGCGTCGTCACTCCACCTAGTGTACTTGCATAATTTATTACCTGATTTTACCATTTCATACCTCATTCGATATTGAAATTTCCAACCCTTGTTGCGGTTCAAATTTCCTCGTCACTTTTCCTTCTGTTCGACAGACTTTCCTTCAAAATTTTCTTTTTTCACAGTTATTGGAATTGGTGTTGCATCGTGCTATCCTAATAGGGATTTATTCGACTCGCATTCACTAGTTTTGGAAAAGGTTCCCATCTAATTGTTGTAACTACATGGCACCTTTGTCGGTAATGAACTATATAACATAGGGACCAATCCAATGCATCTGAAACTTACCTGGGCTCTTCAAAAAATTGTTGTCGTAGAGGAGAACCATATCTCCGCGCTAGAAGTGCTTTTTCTTCACATGGAAATCATGCAATGCCTTCTGTCAATCCTTTTCTACTTGCTGATGAAAACCTGCAATGAAGCGATCTTCTTCGAGGCGTACAAACTGCATCGGTCTTTCTTCAATTTCTCATTCATTGCTCATTCCTGTTACTGCTTCTATGTGTAGAACAGGGACAATGTATTCCATCGACATCACCACTTCTTGTCCATAAACCAACTTGAATGGTGTATGGGTTGTCAATCGTTTACATGTCGTTCTATAGGCCAAGAGTATCACAGGTATTTTCAGATACCAATCATCACGATTTGTATTGCAGTAAGGGAATTTTCCAGTATCTTGTTAAATGCCTTGACTGCTCCATTCACTTGTGGGTGATATGGAGTACTTTTTTTGTGTTGTATATGGAATTCTTCAGTCATCGCTTTGATTTTCAGGCTGAAAAAATGAGCTCCTTAATCTCTCATCAATATCTTCAGACATCTAAATTGGGTAACCACATTGTCGAACAAGATTCTTGCTGTTGTTGATGTTGTGTAATCCTTCACTAGCACTGCCTTATCCCATCTTGTTAGGTAATCCGTCGTAGTGATGATGTACCTTGTGCCTGTTCTTCTCCTTGGTTGATTAATAGGTCCTACAAAGTCTACATCCCACTTATCAAATGGTTGCAGTGTTACTTAAGGTACTAATGACATCTCATCTCATCGTGATGGTTTTCTCGTCCTCTGACATACATCACATATTTTAGCATAGTCTGTTGCGTCTCCATAGAATGTTGGCCACCATAATCTGGCTCTGAGTATCTTCCTGGTGGTTGCACATCCTCCATAGCATCCTCCTACAATTCCATCATGCGCCTCTACCAACACTCTCCCATGTTCACGTGGAAGAACATATCGATGCAAAATTTCATCCGGCCCCATATTGTATAGTTGTCCCGTGATCAGTTGGAAATGAACGAATCTAACAACTAGTTGTTTATTCTAACTAGTGGTGAACTCCTCAGGGGATTTTCCTGTCTCCATAAATTGAAAAAATTGTTCATAATGGAAATCAACCATTCTGATTCTAAACAACTATGCATTAGGTAGGTCATCCTCGATGTTGCTTGGTTCTTCACCTATCTCTATCCTTGATAGGTGATTGGGTCCTGCATTCAAATGCCCCAGTTTCACAATGATTTCGAAGTTGAATTCTTGTAATAATAGAAACCATCGACAAATATTCCCCCCCAACACAAGATTATTGACCAATTACTTCAATGTTGAGTGATCCGTAAACATTTTCAAATTCCCTCCTAATAGTTACTGGCGGAATTTTTGTAACACATACACCATCACCAATCATTGTCTTTATGTTGTTGTGTATTTTTTCTTCATAGTAGACAAATTTCAGCATGCAAACACAATCAGATGGTCAATTAATCCTTCTCTTGGTTGTGTCAATATTACTCCTAATGCGACTGAGGAAGCATCGACATGGATATGGAACTCCTTTGTCCAATCCAGAAAAACTAATATTGGTGCTGCGACCATTTTTTGATTTAGCGTATCGAGGCTCCTCCAGAACTAATCGTTCCATTCGAACTTCGCGTCTTTCTTCAATAATTTCTCCATTAGCGTCGTGATCATTGCATAACCCCTTATAAACTTCTGTTAATACCTTGTGTGGCACAATGTTTCCCTCAGTTGTTTTACTGTCATTGGTGCTGGCAGGTCGACCATTATTGCAATCTTGGAGCGATCGACGAACATGCCTTTCTTGCATACAATGTGTCCCAATAGGATTCCAAATGGTGTGCAAAATACACATTTCTTCAGGTTCAGTGAAATTTGATGTTGTTGACATATTTCCAACATCAATTGAAGGTTTGCAATATGGTTTTTTACCATACCATAGACGATCCAATCATCCATATAGACTACAAGGAATTTATGAATGAAGTATTTGAATGCAGCGACAACTAACCTTGAAAAAATCGCGGGCGTATTCTTGAGACCGAACGACATCATTGTGTATTGAAAACATCCCCATTGTATCACGAAAGTAGTTTTTTGTCTATCCTCCTTCACAATTCTTATCTGATGATAGCCTGAAAATCCATCCGTAAATGAATAGATTTCCAGTCCTACAACTCCTTCCAATACTTCGTCAGTAAATGGTGTCAAAAATGGATCATGAATAGTTACGTCGTTCAATTTCCTCAGAACAACACAGATATAGATTTCACCCATCATTTTCTCCGACACAATCATTAAACTGATCCATTCATATTCTTCAATAGGATCGATAATTCTTGCATCCATCATCCATTCTAATTTGGCTTTGACACGCTCTTTGTATCTCATATTCAACCTATATGGTCGCTAATTTACTGGTTTCACATAAGGTTTTAGAGGAATCTTCATTTCACCCAAATCACCTGAAATGCCTTTCATCTCGGAAAACTTGGTCGAGAATAAGTCCTGAAACTCATGTAGTAAAATTATGACTTTCCCCATCGTTGAATCATCCTAGTAATATCCAATACTAGAAAACTTTGGGCTTTCTATTGTCCTAAAATTGACCTTCTTTATCTTCAATGGTTGCTTGAATTTTTTGCCTATTAATTCGGGTGCTTCATGTCATGACATACTTTCAACTCTGGAATATCGACAACTCTCAGATCATATTCATCATCGGGTTCTCCCGACACATTATAACACATCATCATGATCTGTGGTGTTGGTGTCAACTATGATTCCGTCGGTGGCTCAACCAGAACTATCTCCAATACTTTATCGTGGATGTCTTGTAGCGCAATATGGATAAATGGATTTTCGTTCACGAAACTGAAATTATGGATAAAGATGACATTCAACTCCTCCCAAGCTGTTGTTTCCCTTTACAATTTTGCAGAAACATACCATCTCCATGGTATTATGTCCAGCGTATGGATGAACGCATGAACCTATTCCTATTTTGGTCTTAGTTACTATGCTATTTGGCATGTTATCAGATGGTTGGTCGGATTATCTCTTCCATCATATTTCTTTCCTTGGTAGTATTCGTCCTCCCTGAATCAAAATTTCATCAATTGTCGACATATTTTCCATTCTACTCTCGATGCCTTACGTGTAGCCCACCATCTTGTCGAAGTAACCTTTAGTGCCAAGAAGCATTATGGTTCAGAAACTCTGTCTTCAAATTCCCTAATAAAAACTACCAAGTTAGGTAGTCCTTTGTATGTCAATATATCAAATACTTTTGTTGCTACCCATATCAGTGAGTGAGTGATTCATGCACACTTCCTAAGTGATACTTTGTGCAATTGGTTCTGCTAATTTTTTAACGCTTCATCGGAGTCTGAAGAGACGGAAATGATACTTTTCCATACCAAATATCCATCAACAGTGGGATCGATGTAGTCTTTAGAGACATTATAGGAATTATCCCAACCTTCCATGACTTCATCTTTTATTGGCTCAACATATCGTTGTCCCTCAAGGAGATCCAATGGGGAAATTACCCTTGTGTCACTATTCTCAAATGTCATTGCCCTTTTCTTGAAATTCATAACGGTCAAGTTCTCCATTTCCCAATCGATTCCCAACAGTGTATGGTATGGACCGGTATTTTCAATTATATCTATAACATCAAAGTTTGCATACGTCTTTAGTCCTTCCACTTTGACAGGTAGCCTAGGTACTCATCCAATTGGAGAAACTTTGGCCTGATTTGCTAGATGAAGTTGTACGGGGGACCAAAATAACCTTGTCTTCCCCATCATTTCCCCTTACTTGGTTAGGATATTCACATCGGATCCTATATCCAAGCTAACTGAATCTACATCATATTCACCGATCTGGATATTCATTCTCATCTCTCTCTCCATTTTCTTCTTTTGCAATGAATTGATTGGGAGATCCTATTGCCCTTCTTCCCGTCGATACAAAAAGATTGCTATCTCTGCTAATGCATCCCGATATTTCACTAATGTTAGACAACTTTCTAGAAAAAATTGAAGGTACTGATCTTTCTTTTCGGACTTGGTGAGTTTGTCGAATCAAAACTCAATGGCATCTCAGAAACATGTAACTTACCATTATCCTTGATCAAGGCATCTTTCGCTTTGAAGAAGGTATCTTTCTTCATTTCTACATCAAATTGGACTTTCTTTTGAACTGCAGGTCGGACATTTAGTAGTGGTATGTCGTCTCCTGTTGTAGCATCTTCTCTCATTACTACACCGACATGTACTGGATGAGTCATTAGTTCTACCGATATCTTTGCCACATTTGGTCCAGGATTTTGATTTTGGTTTTCATTCTGGTTCGGTTATGGTTGTAGCCCGTTCTTAGCGTTCCATTTCATAATTAATTGTGGGAATTTTTTGACAGTGTGATCTGTTGCACTACAATACATACAATGAGATTGTAGATTCAGAAAATCCCTCAGGCAGTGTCCTATCACTCCACAATTGTATCAAGTGACTGGTCCACAACCTCACCCATAGCTCCTTCGCGACCAAAGCCTCTTTTATGACCTCCATGAAATGTGCATGAAATCCACCTTGAAATCCTACCTACTACTGGTACGACAGTTGGTTATATTGTGGCTTATTGAATTGCTATTGCGGCAAGTTATACTGCAGTTGTGGTTGATTATACTGCGGTTGCGGTTGATTGTACTGCAGCTGCGGCTTACTATACTATGGTGAGGTATTTCTGTTGGTTGTTTCTCCTCCCCCTTCTTAAAGTATGTATCCATGGTTCTCTCTTGGAGCAAATCATAAGCTCTGCAATCATTTTCTTCATGACCAACCAAATGAAAGAAGTTGAAAAAAATATTAGCTAGTTTTGAGACGACCTTTTGTAAGTACATGCATTCCTATGATTGATGTCCTCTTGTTTGAAAAATTCGACACCAAGGAAATCCTCCTTGTCTCAGTGGATTTGGAGCCCTAGACTGTAAATATTCATAGAAGTATGGACACTGATCCTTGTGATTTCCTTCCGACCGACATCGACTACACCATACTTCTTCACAAACTTCTTTCTCCTTCTTAATATACTAAAGTTGGATAGTAAGGTTCACTAACTACATCTGGATCTGGCTCATGCCAATCCCCGTTTCACCGACTGGTGAAGCCTCCAACTTCATCACAATTTCCATAGCTTCTGCCTGAGATGGGATCTTCTGTTGCATCAATGACATGCAGATGTGGGGTACCAATGCTGCAATGAACCATTATTTATGTTGCACATCATTCATTCCAAAGCTAACCTTGGAATATAGAGTTTTGAATCGCTAATCGAAATCCTACAGCGACTCATTGGGTAATTGCTTTATTTCCTTCAACCCAGTAATATACTATGATTCATATTTTGGTTTCTTAAATTCCTTGATCAAACCAGTCTTGATTTGTGCTAGATTCTTCTGGGGATGCACCATTGTTACTTGCACAAATCTCATATACCATTCCAACACTCGACCAAAAAATGTCATCGCTAGTTGTCCTTTCTAGATGTCCTCATCCTCCACTTGTTTCACTGTCTACACTACTTCGCATAAGAACCAATATTGTTCGGGATCCTCTGTCCCATTACAATGAAAAAAGGATAGTTTTATGTCGTCACCCACTATCCTAGGTCTCCTCCCCGTTCTTGTCGATCCACTACTATGCTGACACGCAGGACAACCCTGCAATGAACTCATGTTTCTTCGTCCTAAGTTTGGCATGGTGCACATAGTTGTTGGTACGTTGTAGCTTTTGTTTGGTTCTTCCTTAGGTTTGGGCGAAGCCTAGCCGTTTCCTCTGTCACTGTAGGGTATCTTAGTCCCTTGTGTTCCCTTTTCACAGTTTTCCATTCTGGTCACACTAGGACTCTCCTCAGTCCTCCTCCTCTTTTCTTGTCAGAACCTCACCCTACTTCGCAGGTGACCACACTCTTCTGTGGATTCCCTCACAATCTCATCGTGAATCCCATTCATTTACCCCATATTATTCCATCAAACCCTTACCTTCCCAGTACCCACAACCTCCGTACACAAGGGATTTACTCATCATAATTCATCTTTAATATTCCTTTTTTCACAGATGAGCATCTTGATCCACATTTGAAACGACGATAGAAATCTCCACCTTGGTCCCTTAAAAAATTCCCTTTCTATGTCGCTGTAATATTTGATTGTGTCAACAACAAATTCAGTAATGTACCCTTCCAATATAATGTCTATCCACACATCGACAGCCCTTGAAGCTTTATTGTTCACGTTTTTCAACTGCTGTATTAGTTCCGGGGTCCAATGATCAAGCTTGCCTCCCTGTAAATTCTTCTTTTGAAACATAAGTTGTGCCAACCATTCATACAATACTGTCAAAAACTCGAAGACAAATATTTCATGAATATCTGAGTAGATATATTTTCCTAACTAGTCTTCTATCGTCAATCTTGGGTTTTGGTTCTCTTCTTCCACAAACTCTTGAGATTTATTATCAAACCAATCCCGGATCTCTAGTTTATTCTGGTGCCACAAAATGTCCTCTTCTTCTTCACACTATGGTCCCAACAACAAAACCATTTGTTGACACGGGTTTGTCGAAAGGGGTTCACCTCGCACTGCTGTCAACAACCATCATCGTAGACTCCCTAAACATCATCTCATAAGGGTTTTACACCTTCCAATAACACCTGCAGGATAGGTGCAGTCTCACCTGATATGTTCTAGGGAGGGATGTAGGAACCAAGTTTCCATTGTGGGAATAGGAATTCGCATTATCTTCTACCTAATCACAACATCACCCAAAAATCTAGGATTGCAACAAATACAAAGTAACTGCACTATTGACTAGATCTACTTATCATTATGATTTGCAATCATATCGACAAAGACATCAACATACATTAAATTAACAAGTATTGTGATACTTCACATCATTCACATAACTTTAAATGGAAAAACCAGATCAACTCATATTCATCAACTTATCTAATCCATCGTAGATCAACACTGATCTAACCCAACAATGTAGAAAAGAGCTTAAAAATAGAATTCATACTAGAAACATATTCAAATACAACATAATCCGCAAGAACAAAAAATTACAACCCAGACGATATAAAAGCTGATGAAATTCAATTCATCAAGATAGAGTCTTCGTACACTAGATGCCAAAACAAGATCTCCAAAGGAAAATTCATTCATGACTCATATCTTTTTCTTTACAATTATAAATCTACTTATAGGCTCACTAGGTTGTTACAAAATGGTCCACTTAACCAATCACTAACTAACTCAACCAAAATATCCGTGTTTGTTAGTTTCTTTATCCTCCACGATTGACTTTTGTCCTTGTCGACGCACTTCCTATTGGTGGTGGTTCCAGACTTTGTGTGCTCCAACCCCGTGCCAACAAGAGTCTTCTTAAAGTTTTTCGACTCTCTAAATATGAAAACACTAGAGAGCATCCACCAACCCAGGCTCAAAAAAAATCCACGAGGTTGTATTCCTTTGAGAATTATTCTCTCTTTTCTTCGAGCTCATTAAACAATGAAGTAGGTACTGAGTTTACTTTTTTGGTTCATTAAATATTTATGGAAAAGACTAAATCAAGCATACTTCGATCTCTTTTCCAACCACCTTAAAATATGAAGAAGGTATTTTAAAGAGAGGGGGGATGAAATTAATGTTTATTTCATTCAAGAGGTAGCATATTGTATGTCACCCCTGGACATGGCATCTACTTGCAGCTTTGTCTAACATTTGTGTTATAGCCTTGCTTTAGAACCATACCATTTCCCTGAGTCATAGTACTCTGATTAGTTACTCTTCCAATCCCTATGGAGGGTGCTTCAATGCCCCATGTGTTATTGCACTATAGTTTATATGGTGTTCTTAAGTTATTCATGCCTAATGACTTAGTTTTAATGCTATATGTTCAAGGGAAGTTACCTTGAGTCGAACATTTTGCAATTATGTTAACCTTTTGTGTCAGCCATATTTGTGTCAGTTTGTTATACTTGGTGATCATACATATTTATCACATCTCTTGATGTTCATTTCATGTTGAATGATTGGGGATACATTAAGGACCTCCTTCGATAGATTCCTTCCTATTGATGACAACTTATCATGTAGGAAGTGTGTCTAGAAACCTTAGTACCTTGGAGCTTGCAATCATCAGTGGAATGATTCTTTGCATTCGAGAAGGGGTTTACATCGTTGAATCCTAATAGAGAGATTCTACAAGTTCTCAACTACATCTCATCTATTCACACTTGCTATATTGTACTAGGATCCTTGGGGTCAATTATCATCATCGGTGTGTCCCCTAATGTTTGTTAATGGTAGCAATCATTGAATAGTAATTAGACAGTTTCTATAATGTTTGACACCAAACACATCTATTCACATGCATATAATTGCACCATTTAGGGTTGAAACAAATACCTTTTGTTTAAGGGTTGCATCACTCATCCTTGTTTCCCCTCCCAAGTTGTGTTGGATTTATATCACCAGTCAGGACATTGTATGAGGACCATTCATGCACTATTAGTGGTGCTATTTATCCTCCTAACATGTATATTGTATACTGCGACATAGATCCACATTGTATTGGTTCGTGGCTATGATCTCATTGATCCACATAGATCCACATTGTATTGGTCGATGGCTATGTTTTTTGTCATGACATGGATCCACTTTGAATTTTTTGTGGCCATGATCTCACACATCGTTCATGGGTATTCAATATACTTTATTGGCGGCCATGCGTTGTCTTACTTTTACTGAGCATGGATATTCCTTCCTAGGGGATGTGATATATACACCTAATTGATTTTTTTTGCAGGTTCTATCAAGTTTCTTATTTCCATGATATTTCCCTAACATATTTTATTTGTAAAACGTTTCGTCCAACTACTTCTCTTCTTACCTCACACTTTACGGGGAATCTTTTATACCCTTATTTTGCACCTTAGGGATTCATTGGAGACATTACTTCATTTTCTAGCTAAGACACTTACTTTGTATATTTCTATGGCCTATTTTAATTTCCCACTTTTTGTCCACCATCGCCCCCTGTATTCCTTTGGAGGAGCGATGGTTAGTCTTCCATCCCCCCTGCATGCCTACAGGGGGTGACACCATCACTCCATGCATGCATTTTGGGGGGCAATGGTCCGCCTATCCTTGATTTTTGGGTATCATTTCAAGTGGATCATGTCCATGAATTGGCTCGAATTCACCTAGCATGGGAACTCACACACCAACTTGAGCCCATCCATCACGTGGAGTCTAGATTCATCCTTCACTCACCTATTTATTAAGGCAATTTCATGAGAAAGGAGATAATCTTGTTGTTGATTGCTATGTTGGTGAAAGAAATTTGATTCTCTTAGCCATTATGATCTAATTATTTCTCTCTTTAGTCTTTTTCATAAATATTTAACGAACCTAAAAAAGTAAACTTGGTACCTTCTTCATTGTTTAATGAGCTCAAAGAAAAGAGAGAAGAATTCTCAAGGAAATGCAACCTCGTGGATTTTTATCGATCCCGGGTTGGTGGATGCTCGTTGGTGTATATTTAAAGTGTTGAAATTCTTTAAGAATACTCTAATGTTGCACTTGTTCATAGATTTAGTCTCCAACGTCCAAAAAAGTATAAAATGATACAAGGGAGAACTCTTCAAGCCAAAGTGGACTAGAGTATTCCTTTTTTGTAATCAATCCATGCCTCCCAAAAAAGGGGTAAACTTATACCAGATGGATGTGCTTTCAAAACCTTTTAACTAGTGTGAAAGGAGCAAGCTTGCACGACAATATTTTTAACTTTAAGGAGTAAAAAAAGATCTTAAAGAGAACTCCATAGATACCTTTTCTGTGGAAGTTTAACGAGTTAAAAAAAGTCAACTTGAGACCTCCTATTTGTTTTTGATGAGCTCGAAGGAAGGTTGGAAGAATGCTCAAAAGGATATTTTGTCCATGCATGTTTTATGAGCTTAGACAAGTGAACTTGAATCCATCCTAATTTTTTAAGGATCTCAAAGAAGAGAGAGAAAAATGCTCCATAAGATTCCTTTTTTCATTCAGTTTTAATGAGATTGAAAAAGGGATAAAAGAATACTCAAGATGGGCCATGTCCTACCATAAAGGAATGTCACCATTGTAAACAATGAATTGATAAGCCCCCTGATGTAGCACATGTATAACTATGTAGGGACAATGCCATAAGGGCTCAGTAGACAAACTAAGGGTTGGCATAATGTTCCTCATCCTTTCATGATCGTGAAGAAGAGATGCACTATGGTACTCGTCCTCCCAAGGAATTTCATGAATAGCCACGAATTCCTTAAGGGTCTCATACAAAAGTAGTACATAATTGGAAAATTCATGTGAAACATGTGAAAATCGTCCCATGAGGGTAAGGGATCGATATCAACAACTAGGTGAGGATCCGAATAAGGATCGGGATCAACAACTAGGTGAGGATCGAGATCAAGATCAATATCAACAATTGGGTGAGGATCTGAATCAACATCAATGATGGTGGACTGAATAACCTGGTAAGCAATTCCAACCACTGACAAAGGCATAAAATCTCCAACAAAATCAAATTCCATAACATTGGGTATAACCTGAGGATCAAAAGAACCAAGGGAAGTGTCAATATGGAAGAGATCATGCAAATATGATCTTCCACCAGCCTAGAGGTACTAGGTGTTGGAAATGGGAAGGCACCCATCAAAAATGAATCAAATAAGCTAGCACCCACACTCTCATATAACTTCATGGAATCACCTATAAACAAAACACTACTATTTGGGTTGAGGAAAAAATATGCCATGTAGTGAGAAATTTTGTCTATAGTGACTATATTCCAATAGCGAGGGAAGTACAGAAATCAAAAGACCGACAAGACTACCATTTTCTAGGCATAAAACCAATTATGCTCAAGCAGCAAATTATATTCTAAGGGGGTGTCAACCACTTCAATGTCAACATTGACAATATTTCCCCATAGTTAAATTCGTAAGGAAGCTATGATTCCATGAGGTATGAAATTTCAACCATTGACCATCCCCATCCCTTGACCATCTATCCCCTCTGGACTATGACAGAGCAATGGGGCTCTAATTGGGCTTGTTTACTAAGTATTGATCTATTTTTGCTTAGATTTATTTCTGGTTGGTTCTCAGAGCTATGTCTTGAGACTCATAACCTTCATGCAACACTTAGAAAGTCTTATTTTTTTCATTATTTGAGTGGTTTTTATGACTTTCATTCCTCCTTGTTTGGGTGTGTTTGTTATGTCTTGAATTAGTTATTGGATCTCTAATTCAATCCCTTTGGTTTGGTAGTGATTTTAGAGGACTGTCATAATCTTTGTTGTTGTTCCTCCAGCTCTATTAAGTCAACATTATAACAGGGGTATTCTTTTGTTCATTCATTGTCACATACTATATGTTAAACATTGGGATGTTAGCAATGAGCCTAGGTCGTGTTTAGTTTCCCTATTGATCATTGTTTTGTCTTGCTAATTTTAATACATGAAGTTGTTCATTGCATGCATATTCTTCTTGTTATTTTTTTTTTTAATTAGAAACAAAAAGGAAAAAAAAGATTTATACATTTGCATGTGCATAGCTTCTTATTTGGTTTGCTTGTTTTTTGTTTGATTGCATAAAAGGACGGTTTGTGATCAAATTTTCATTTGGAGTGTCTACATATTCTTATTGGAATGTTTTCGGGATGAATGTGTTTGTTTGTTGGAAAAGGAAAAGAAAAATATTCCCTCCCATAGATGGAAGTTTATTGAATGAAAAAGAAGTGCATTTTCATTTTGCATTTTTTAAAATCTTTTGAGTTAAGAGTCTTTCACATCACCAAGTTTCACTTCATGTACTTGCATGAGTAATCAACAACCATAAAATAAAGTTATTGATTAAAAAACATTAGAGGTTTTTCTTTTTGGTCTACCAAACCAACATTATCTTAGGGTGTAGCGCCATGGATTAATATTGGAGAGGACATTCTACAAGGCCATTCAAAAGAAACTAGAGTCATTAAAGAGTGAAAATCCATTAGTAGCGAGAGGAACTTGCCAAGAAATTTCTATTAAAAAAAGAGTCAATCACGAGGTCAAGCTAGGCCCATTTGGGAGATATAACCTCTTAGTGCGCTTAGTGGGTTCTTATGTGTATTAGGGCTTAGTTGGTTGGCATTCATTGGGGTGACACCTCTTGACCAATATTTGGGTCTTCAACATATGTTGCATGTTCCCTTCCCACACATCTAAACTTGAATTAAGACTATTTTTCCAAGTCATTGTTTTGAAAAGTGGTATCCATGGTTTCATTTCCTAGGTATATACATAGGTGACCACAAGTGGGAAGTGCTTGTGGTACCTGAGATAGATGATGCATCATCTTCTTTTATCTACCTTGGGGGGTTCCCCGTGGGCACTTAGACCATGGATTCGAGGGAATACGAGGGGTTATTGTAATTGTTTCTCTACTCTTCACTGGTGGATTGAGACTCACCTCCAGAATATCTCTTTGAGCCAATTAGTTTTCCTATTGATATCTTAGATTTTTGTTAGGGGTGTGCTATGTGTTATCCTATAATTGGCCTTAGGATTGTTATTTTTATTTTTTCAATTCAATTCTTTTCACCATGGTCGATATACTGATTCATCAATCTTGATGTATTAGGGGCCTCTCTTCTGTCGAGGAGGAACCTCCTCCTATTCAAAGGTGATTCACCTCTCCACAAGGATTAAGAGAAAACATAAACTCTAAATGTGATTTGGTTTATACAACTCATTTTGACATTGAAGTTGTGGAAGAGGGTGTTGTTCCACACTTTAACCCTCCATTGACAAATCCTTTTGGCCTTGTACTCAAGTAAGTACAACCTTTACAGGGTGATCCTTTTCCACTATTCAACTATATGATGTCTAGGACTACAATGCCATCATCTATGGAACAATTATTCCCTTCTTCTCTTGGTGGTGAAGGAGGAACTTATGTTAATTATCCATAACCATCTACAAGTGAGGAAAATTCGCCATATATTGTGGCCAGTGCACCTACCTTTTCCCTTTGGGGAACACTAGACATGACTACTATTTCACCTATTGGTCAATCCAACAATCCACCATCTAGTGGGTATTTCTCACAGTTTTCCCCAACTTTTACCTTTAGTGGAGGTCCTACTCCTACATTGAATACTAGAGATAGTTCCCAAGCCATTGTTGGCATGCCTACATGTAACACCTTGGTTTTGACCTCGTTCGCATTAAAAATGTATATGATGTAAATATTGTATTTAATCGTGGTGTGGAGCTAAAGGAAAAATCCCCACCATTGATTTAGTATTTTGTGCTAGCCGAAACATTATAATTTTGGACATCATGTAAATATGCAGTTTAATTAAATACCCACAACCAGCTATGTCAATGCAACATTAAAAGAGATGGGGCATGATTTCCTAAGGATAAGGCGGGGGGGGGGAGAATGTTTAACCTTGAGCCATTGGGGAAAAGCCATGTGTCAAGAGGAGAACCCATCTAGCTATTAAACACCTTTTTGTCTTACTCACCCTAGCCATTAAATTCTCCAGGTGTTAGTTGGGCAGTTATTTCCTTGAGGGACGTGAGGCATGGGCAGCCACAGAGGTGGGTGGAGTCGTCATTCCTGGGCAGGGTCGTAGGTCGTTGCCCACACGCATGCCCAAGGATGGATGGTATGACCATATTTCCCCTCATGAGGAGAGGAGTGAATTACTCCCTGGTGGTTGTTGTTTTTCCCTCATGCAGGAGATGATTACTCTCATGCGCCTGTCAATTCTACTCTCATGCTACTGATGTTGCACTCATGCAATGAATTTCCTCAGTCCACCATCATCCATTTTCTCATGTGCGTTTTAGCAGTTTGCCATCCTTTTTCTTCCACGGCTGGAGGATTGTTTTCGTAATGCACAACGGATTGGGAAGGAGACCTCGATTTATGAGTGGGTGCTGATCCATTTACACCCATGTGAAGATATTGCTCAGTTGGTGAAATCGATTTTGGTCCAGGGGTTGTTTT
The DNA here is from genome assembly GCA_001517045.1 of Pseudotsuga menziesii. Lineage (NCBI taxonomy): Eukaryota > Viridiplantae > Streptophyta > Pinopsida > Pinales > Pinaceae > Pseudotsuga > Pseudotsuga menziesii. Next base: position 234,678 of record LPNX010430879.1, read on the forward strand.
TCCTCAGTTGGCGCTTCTGATTTTGGATCCCATGATATTTGCCTTCAAGCCAGAACTTGTGTATTGTTGCGTATGCCTCTGATGTTTGGTCTAAAATGGTTTGGAGTGGGATTGGATCTGAACTAGCTTGATAAGTCTAGTGTAGGAAGGAACCTCATAGACAGATCTAGGAGGTTGATTTTCTTCTTTGCACACCCTAAATAGCACCAGAAAGGGAAGGCATATCCCGAGGGACTAGGTAGCAAAGAATGGGATGCTTCCTGGTGTTGGTTGTGTATATGTTTTAGAATCCAGGCTAGATCTAGTGCAAGTGTCCATAGATCTGTGGGTGAGCTCACAAGCTTAGCAGTCAACCTTTCCAACTCCTTTTGCAACTTGATAAACCCAACTGTGTTGGCTTGGCTGAGTTGTTGTATCCTTGGCTATGTGTGAGCCTGCTAGTGTTCCTTATTCCTTGGGGGAATCATGCCCATATTGGGGGTGGCAGTGCTGCTGAGAGATCGATTAGCACACTTGCTTATGGTTGGGTGGAACGTTGCAGGGACATAGCTGGTTGCGAGGCAAGCTTCTTCCAAGATAAGTCTAGGCTTGTGCTAATCTCTGTATTTACATTTGCTAATGAATTAAGATGAACATGTGAATGAATGGAATGCATTTTTCTTTTGATGTATATTAAATATTTATGTATATGTGCATGTTATTAGTTCAATGCATTTCATTTTATGTTCATGGGGCTAGTTTTCTCAGATATGATAGATGTAAAGTCACGTCCTCTCTCTGGTAGAAGGGTGGGGGCGTGACACTACATGAAGCCCTATTGTTCCAAATGTTGGATTTCCTTTCAAGGTGGAACCAATCTATGGGGGAAAGAAACCTGCCTCCCTCAAGAGGGAGCAAGTAGCAAGTAACCAAACCATGGGAGGGTCACATCCTTCAAGCAATGTTTCCTTTATTGGAAGCAAACCTATGTTTGGTGGTTTACCCTTACAAACTAGTGGTAATGTTTATGGTAGTTTTCCAAATACTAGGGGTGGTAATGCTCCTTATGGAACCCCCTTTCCTAGGGGAAACACTTATGTTGGAGGATTTCCCTATCCTAGTGGTAGGCACACACCTTGGGGTAGTTCTATGTATGGGAACAATCCCTTCGTTGGGGAAAACTAAATTTATGGGGGTAATCAATTTACTAGGGGAAATCCTTCTTATGGGGATAACCAATTTCTTGGGAGGATTCATGCTTTCCCAAGTCCTTATACTTATGGAATCCAATATATGGGGGGACCTTATAGTCCAATGGGCCTTAATGTCCAATTACCTTTAGTGAAAAATACATTCTCTAACACACAACTACGTTTCTTAATTATGCTAGATCTACCATATTTGTCAAGGTTAGAAAATTATACCATTTTTCATAGCACCTTATGGCCAACTATCCCACATAATATCCCTCTGGGAATTTTGAAATTTGACGGTTAGAGGGGGGAGGACCCGTCCATGCATATTACCACATATCATTTGCGGTGTGTCTCCAACTCAGTGTTGGATTACATTTTCAAATTATGTCTTTTCTCTCACACCCTAACTGAGAGTGCCTCCAAATGGTACATCAAATTTTTGAGTGACTCCTACACAAGATTTAACATGTTAGCGATAGAATTCCTAACCCGTTTCCAATTACATATCCATTATGAGACAACAACAGACCTTTTGAACTCATTGTGCCAAAACACCGCCACCCATATATCTAACCACATTCATGAATGGAGACGAAGGTGTATGATTGTAAAAGCTACCATACATCATCAAATGTTAGCGAATTGGTTCACAAAACCATGATTACCTCCCATTGCTTGTGATGTTGCTATGACTGGGTTGTAACTGGGGAACAAGCCATACGTCGTGCCCAACATTTGGATTTGATATATTAACTATCGAGTACCCTATATGACATTATACCACAAGTTCCTCTACCGTCAACTGATCCATCTCAAACCACACCTGAACCACATGCCAATGGTTTTGTTTGTTTTGTCTCTGTTGTTTCAGTAAACCAATTAAGTGGGAAAATTAATCAAATTTCCATTTCTATTCCACCTATTTAAACTATGTCTACTACCAAACCATCCAATGTTCAAACTTAAACATATGAGTTGAATACGATAAAATCTCAACCGAATAAATATCAAAAAATTGGAGGGAGAAAGGAAAATAATAAAAATAAAACTCCTTCTAATGAGTTTGGAACACATCAAGCACAACCCCCTAATGTTGAGGGTAACAAAAAGGAAAGGAAACCTAAGTGCCCGTGCAATATTTGTTGAGGCGATCATATGACTCATCTCTGTCCACACTTAAAATAAGTCAATGACTTCGTCGCTCATAAAGAATCCACCCCACCTCCTATCGTGTTAACTCACCCTTTCCTTAATAAGAAACCTCAACAAATGGTTGCTGCAAATCCTCCACCTACGCAATAAGGAAATGGAGGTCACCCTTCCCAAGGGGATGGACCATCAAAAGTTTCTCATAATTATAATATTGTCGAAGATTTAGCTCATTCCCCTTGTGCAGTGTCTTCTCTGGAAGTATTACAAAGTTGTCATGCGCAATATAAATATTCTTTTCAGCTATTGGTCGGATAGATCCCATGGAATCCAGATTGGTTGTTTTCGACATGGAACATAGCCAACCAGGCTCTCCCACTATATTTCATTTCACATACATGGGAAACATATCTTTCGTACCATGATTGGCAAAGGATCCTCAACCCGTGTTATGTCCATGTCTTGCTGGAGAGCGATAGGCTCTCGTGAGCCTGTCCAATCATCTACCACTTTGAAAGCATTCAATGGTCAAACTTTCACACCTCATGGAATAATAGTTGCCTTACCAATTGAACTAAGGGGAAAGATTGTTAATGTTGACGTTGAAGTTGTTGATGCACCCATCAATTATAATATATTGTTAGGGTGTATTTGGTTTTATTCCATGAAGGAAGTAGTCTCGTTAGTATTTCAGCTACTTTTCTTCCCCCACAAAGGGAAGATTGTCACTCCATACCAACTTGCTTACTGCACACTGGAAAAGCACCTCAATCCTAGCAGTGATGTTATTGTAGTAGGGGGTTTAACAAACAATTATGAGAGTGTGGGCGTTGGTTTGTTTAAGGACTCCTATTTAATGGGTACCTTCCCCTTTCCTGCACCTAACACCTCCAAACAAGAAGATCCTATTTGTATGATCTATTCCATATTTAACCACACCCTTGGTTCTTTTGATCCTTGGGTGATACCCAATGATATAGAAGTAGATTCAATGGGAGATTCTATGCCTATGTCAGTGGTTGAAATTACTTACCAATTTATTTGGTCCAATCCCATTGAATATGATCGTCATCTTCACCCAGTTGTTGATTTTGATCCTTATATTTGTGCCTTCTTAGGCCAGTTACCCATCTCCTTCACATAATTTTTTGTCGGATGATTTACCATTTCACGAACCAATTATGGAATTCATGGATTCATGCCAACAAGCCTTGGGAGGATATTCAACATCATGCCTCTTTCCTTCTCAATTCCAAAAAGATGGAGGAGGTTCTCCAATATTTTGATCCTCACCTAGTTGCTGCACTTGATTATGATCTCAATCTCTATTTGATTTGGATCCTCACCTAGTTGTTGATCCTAATCCCTTTCCTTCATGGGATGAGTATTCACCTATTTCTCATGACTTTTCCAACTATGTATTACTTTTGGTTGAGACCCTTATGAAAGTCATAGCTACTCATGACAATCCTTGGGAGGAGAAGTACCATTATGCCTTGTTTCTTCCTAATCAAGAAAATGTGAGGAACATTATGCATGTCATCATTTCAGCTACCCTTATGGCACTCTCCCTACACAGTTATACATTTGATAGAGAAAGGGGCATATCATTTCACTGTTTACAATGGCGACATCCCTTTATGGTAGTAATAGGGACCCTATTGAGTATCCTTTTATCCATTTTTCATGCTCATTAAAGCTGAACAAAAAAAGGAACTCAATGGAGCTTTATTCTCTCTTTTATTTGAGCTCCTTAAAAGATAAAGATGGATTTGAGTTTACTTGTCTAGGATCGTTAAACTTACATGGATAAGGTAACCTTATGATCATTCTTCCATCTCTCCTTCGAGCTCATTAAAAACATACAGGAGGTCTTGATTTTACTTTTTCGGACTCGTTAAACTTCCACAAAAAAGGTACATATGGAATCCTCTTTAAGCTCTTTTTGAGTCCTTAAAATTGGAAATATTGTCGAATAAGCGTGTTTCTTTTACTCTCGTTAAATGGTTTTGAAGGAACATCTAGTTGGTATTCATTTACCCCTTTTTTGGGGTGCATGGATTATTTACGAAAAAGGAATTCTCTAGTCAACATTGGCTATAAGATTTCTCCCTTGTATAATTTTATGCTTTTCCAGGCGTTGGGGACTAAATCTATGAAAAAGTGCAAACCTAGAGTCTTCTTTACATTTTTTTAGACTCTCTAAATATGAAAACACCAACAAGAATTCGCCAACCTAGGGTTGATCAAAATCCACGAGACGGTATTCCTTCGAGCATTATTCTATATTTTCTTCAAGCTTGTTAAAATATGAAGACATATTCGAGTTTACTTCTTCGGGCTCGTTAAACCTTGACAAAGAAGATACTATCGATCGTACTTTTATCTCTTTTTTGAGCTTGCTATAAAATGAAGAAGGTATTTTAAAAAGAGGGGGAATAGAAATTCATTATCTATTTCATTCAAGAGGAAACACATTGTACATCAACCTTGAACATGGCACATGTTTGCATCTTTGTCTTACACTTGGGTTATAGCCTTGCTTCAGAACGATACCATGTTCTTGAGTCATAGTACTTATCCAATTGGTTACTCTTCCAATCCCTATGGAGACTTCTTTGATTCCCCATGTTTCATCACACTACGGTCTATATGGTGTTCTTTATTTATTTCTACCTAGTCACTCAATTGTCATCCTCTAAGTTCGAGGGAAGTTACCTTGAGTCAATCATTCTGTAGTTCTGTTGACCTTTTGTGTCGACCATCCCTATGTATTTTTTTATACTTGGTGATCATACATCTTTATCACATATCTCATGGATACATTATGGCCCTCCTTCAATGGATTACTTCCTATCGACACTAACTCATCATCTAGGAAATGAATCTAGAAACATTAGTACTCTGGTGCTTGCAATCATCAATGGCACAATTCCTTGTATTTAAGAAGGGGTTTACAGCATTCAATCCTAATTGAGAGATCCTATGAGTGTTCAAACTCACCTCATCTATTCACACTCTTAATAATGTACTAGGTTCCTTGGCGTCCTCATCATGGATCCACTTTGTATTTTTTGTGGCCATGATCTTTCATTTTTATTCATGGGCCTGTACTATACTTTTTGGTATCCATGCTTTGTCTTTCCTTTACTAAGAAAGGGTATGCCCACCTTGGTGATGGTACATGTATGCCAAGCTGATGTTTTATTGTAGGTTTTCTCTAGTTTCTTGCTTCGAAGTCCTTACCTTGCCATATTATTATTTGTAAAGTGTTTCGGCCATCCATTTCTCTTATGACCTCACACTTTATGGGGCATCTGTTATATCCTTATTTGTCATCATTAGAGCCTAGAGGAGACATATATTATTTATCATGGTCAAACACTACCTTTATAACCCTTCAAATTGTTTTTCCTAGTAAAAATGAGCCATATCACTCCTTACAACACTATACATAGGAATAAAGTCACTTATTATTCCATTATGGGGAATGATAGCCTCTAGAAGCCTCATTTTTTCCTTATTTGTTGAGGAAATTTGGGAAATGAGTTGGATCCACATGTGTTAACCTAGTAACTCTCTAGTATAACTAAATGTGAGTATAGGAGTCTAGAATCATTTCATTATATTCCTCCATTCATCCATATAATGGAGGCATTTCAAGGGAGAAAGGGAGGAAAAATTGCGAGTGTTGGCCCTTACTCTGCCATAATTGTAGAGAGTCTGTTCTCATAGTATTGTCATGCTATTTGGATTCTTATGCATCCTATATCCATTGTGAACATATTGTTTGAGTCAAGGAAGGCTTGGATTAGGGAGCTTGGAGTAGATTTGCATCAACTAACTCAATGTTTTATGTTTGATGTACTCTTCTATTTTTCATAATATAATGTATCTATCTTCCCCTCTCTACATAATGTTGTTATAAATGGTGTATGATTTAGATCTATGCATTTAATTGATGTTCTATAGTAAATATGATCTTGCTTGAGTATATTAGCTTAAATATGATTATATATTTCTTAGGTCTATGATTTTATGTTCATTTACATGTCATATTCCATATGTTAGAAGTTTTTGAGGAAAGGTATTTCGTTTCTTATTTGTGTGTATGAACTAGCAGGTGGAGATGGAGCAAAGTTTATCAGATCTACAGTGGCTGGATTGGATCTGCACCAAAGGACCCTTCATAAGCCAAGGTATGACCCCCTTCTTCCTCTTCTTCTCATAGTGTGCATGTGAATGAATGATTAGATCTAGGAGATAGAATATTGGATTTAGGGATTAAAATTACATTGGTATAGTCTTGGATCAAGGGAAAGGATCCAAGGGAGGTATCACTTGTTCACAAGAGAGAATTCTCGATAACAATATCTCCCATTTAATTTTTAACCGTCCCTATTCCATTATTTTATGAGCCTTAGGTTCAATCAGTCCAAGCTGCAACATTATTCCTTTTTTTGCATGTCAGCATTTGTGTGTTGGTGTCGACCCACCATGGTCCCATTAACAACTTGATTTCTGATTGGTTCCCATGATGTTATTATTTATAGGTATGATTACTATTCTTTATCCCCACAATAGCTTTTCATTTAAACCACATGTTCTTCCTCTGCGTCTTTCTTCTAACCATATCCTATGGGAGGTCCCCAACCATGTCATTTCACTTGATGTTTGCACATGCTTATAGTTGCTAATGTCTTAGTGCCTACATCTACAATGTACATTGTTTTCATTTCTTACAAACACTATTGTCTTTCTTGGCCTCTTGGAATGGCGCATTTCCTTGCTTACATCTCGTGTCACTTGTTTTACCCATAAAGAGAATCGTTACAATGAGTGGACTTTATTAGGCTAGTGCGCTATTGTATTTAGTTAGTTCCATGCACTTGGAACATCTATGCATCTTGTGGAGCCACTTGTTCTCTCTGAATGAGCATGTTTTTATCCATTTTTTGGGATTATAAAACATAGACAAAAAATACATCGATGAGCATACTTTTATCTCTTCTCGGGCTCATAAAACCTACACAAAAAAGACATTGTCGAGCATTCTTTTAGATATTTTTTGGGTTCGTAAAATATGCTAAAAAGACACTCTCAAGTACAATTTAACCAGTTTTTTGGGCTCATATAACCTCCACAAAAAAGACACTATTGACCATACTTTTATCTCTCTTTCGAGATGACTAAACTATGAAGGGGATACATTAAAAATGGGGGGTGGGGAATCATGTATTGATCTATACAACCATGTGGTTAGAAATTTGTTGGGTATCCCTTGAACATGGAGCTCATTTGATTATTCATCTTACAGTTGAGTTATATCTTTCCTAGGATCCATACCATCAATATGGGTCTTGCACTCCTACAACCAGTTACTCTTCTAGTCCACATAGAGAATGGTATGCTCTCTTTTTATTAATGTCATTATATTTATGGTGCTCATGAATCAATTGTTCCAAGTCATTATTGTGTTGTGCTATATGTTCAAGGGAAGAAAACTTGAGTTGTCCATCTGCAATCTCATTGACCTTTCATCCTGACCATCCCTATGTCAGTTGTGCTCATTGATTTTATCTCTTCACCTTTACTCTATAGTTCATGTGTTGTGTTGATTGATAGGATATACATCAAATCCCTACTTTGACTAATCCCTTCCTATAGAATTAAATTACTTATCTAGGAAGTGGATCTAGACACTAATCAATACCTTAGAGCTTGTGACCCTCAATGGCGGGGGTCCTCACATTCGACAGTGGGTTTCCCATACTGACGCTTGATTGAATGATTCTATGAGTGTTCGAAATCAAATCCTTTGTTCACACTTGTTAGTTTGTATGNCTCAATGGCGGGTGTCCTCACATTCGACAGTGGGTTTCCCATACTGACGCTTGATTGAATGATTCTATGAGTGTTCGAAATCAAATCCTTTGTTCACACTTGTTAGTTTGTATGGGTACATTGGGGTGTATTTTCATTATTGGTGGTCTCCCTCATGTCTATTAATGGTATACTTCATTGACTGATAATCAGTCGGTTTCTCGCATGCTCAACATTAGCACATATATTCACATGTTGTAGAATCGTACCATTCAAGTTTATACAAAGACCTTGGATTTTAGAGTGGTACCACTCATTCATGATACACTCCTTAGGTTGCAATGGAGTCTATGTTTTTACTACTATGGAGACCATTATATGTTCCTAATATACACTATAACATAGAGCCACATTGTATATAATCATGGCTATAATTTATTTGATGGCAAGGATCCTTTATGTAGTTTCTCATGGCCATGGTATAGCATTTGATTACATGGATCCGTAGTGTATTGTGTTGGAGACCATGCTTTGTGTCTATTTCAAGTATGGGTATGCCTACTTCAAGGATGATATATATATATATATATATATATATATATAGGAGTGCTTGACATATTGTTGCAATTTTTTTCCGACTCTTTGTTTTTAGCTCATGCATTGCACTGTAATGATGTTTATTGTGAGATGTTCTCTTCTCATCTCACACATTAGGGGGAATCTATTACAGCTATATTTTCCACCCTAAATACTCATTGAGGAACCATTGATGTCATATTGAACGCTCATTTCTACCCTTGATTTCCTCATTTATTATAGAATGAGCAAGTTTTAAGGAGATGAACATACAATGAGATGGATCCTCTACAATATGAGCTTGGGAAATCGTACATGACTTACAGTTTAATAAGTTCTAGGATTCTAAATTCATCCTACCTTATCCTCCACCAATCTATATAAGGAAGATAATTTCAAAGGAGAGGAGGAATTCTAGAGGAAAAACATATGCAAGTAAATGTTGCACAATTGTGTAAAGAATATTATCTACCTTAGCCTTCATTCACATCTAAGTTATCCTTACTTAGTAGTGGACCAAGGAGAAGGAATTGGAGCAAAGAGATTGGAGGTGTATGCTTAATGACTCAAGGTAAAATCATATGATGTGTTTTTATTCATTCTTATAATATAGATATTTATGGTTTTCCCCTCCAATTGGGATGTCAATGTGGTTTATGATTTACTACAATAACAAATCTTGCTTATCCTTGAGCAAACAAGATTAGATCTTACATTATTAATTTTCTTTTTTCTTGAATAGGTTTGAGGATTGGTATGTTTTTTTCTTATGTGTGCAGGTAGCAAGTGTTAGGAGCTTGTGGGGGATCTCTAGGATATACACCATCCAGGAACATATGGGGGAGACCATCATTGTGAAGGTGAGTTACATTCTCTCTCTCCCTCTCCCATGCATTTATTAGATCAAGATTTAGATCTAAAGGAAAATAGTGTAATCTATCCCACTATTTGTCTTAGATTAGGAGTCAAATCCAAGGGAGATCCAACCTTTTTGCAAGAGGGAAAAATTTGTATGGCATAAAGAGCCTAATTAGACATTCCTCCATTGAAATAATGAATCTTTTGGATACACTATTATTGTTGTTGATTCTCTATGATTTATCAGTTATGAACTACTCCACCATTGGTTATATATGAATTTAATGAAACTAATGATGCCAATGAAAAATACATCTAATGTATTTATAATTTATCATATATACACCTATCTAGCCTTAGTCAAGTGCATGTGAAATGGAACTAATTTGACATGGAAAAAAATGAAGGTACACAGAGAAAATTGAATAGTCCACCTCTATGATCGACACCAAACCTAGAGCGTAATGTGAGGACTTGTTAGGATCCTACCCTAACCCTATCAAGGAGATATATAGGTTTCTATGTATTGAGACCATCTATCTCTATTAAATAAGGTCCATGAAGTGGATAAAGTGTGAAATCAATAATTGTAAGAAGCATTACTAGAAGGTTATGTATACTAGAAAGTTCCTAAGAGGTTATATATTAACTATTGTGAAAGCAATAATTGTAAGAAAACTTACAAGAAGACTCTGGCTATTAGAAATTTCCTAGGAGGTTATAAAGTATACAGAGAAGTAGAATCAATATAATGAGATGTCTTGTCAAGCATATTGTTATTGGATATCTACTAACTAGATGTTTCCCCCTTGAAAAGACAAGTGAATATTGCTTTCATCAATAAAGGTTTTGTAATGTGTGGTATTCGATTCTTTTACAATTGCCTATTGTTGTTGTAATTTTGTTATTTTTACTCTAAATCTTGATATATTATGATTATTTTGGCTCTGAATTTTCTATTTTGCTAAAGGAACATTGTAAGTGGTATCAAATCACTTCCTTGAGCCAATAATTTTAGAGAAACAAATTAGGCCAGATACATATTCATGTGTATATAAATAAAATAGTGTTCTATTGTTCAACACGTAAATCTGTGCTAGAGGAAGAATATATGTAGGAAATACTATTAAGAAAATATAAAAAACATAAGCAAACAACAATAACAATAGAACACGAGAATCACTTGGAAACCCTGTTGTATGCAGGTGAAACCACATGGCAATGATAACTTCAGCCTTTTATTATTACTTGGAAAAAAAATTACAATGCTTTATTTTATCTCTCTTGTATTACAATGTCGGTGGGTCACTACCCTTTTATACAATAGATATAGGGTTCTAGAAGGAACCAAAATACACTAGAAGGGTCTAGAAATTTTCAACGTGGGGGCTATACCCTTATGCATCTAATCCATACGAATCATGTGTGGGCCTAGTCAAGATTTTTACAGAAAGGACACTGGAGATCCGGTTATTGGATTCATATCCTAACCAATACAAGTGGTTTCACTTGATTAGACATCCTTGTAACCCTTTTTGGTACCCCTTTGGTAGTACCACATTAGACTACACTTGCATGTGTAATATCACTTCCATATACTCTCAGGTGAATTAGTAGTCCTATAGGATACTTGAAACCAACTTTAGATCATGTGATTGATCATCTTATTGGTATAGTGTTCCAAGCATAACACTCAGGAAGATTACTTTTTAGTATTTGGGTAGTTTAGTAGAGCAACTAAGGGTATGGCCGATCCTCCTTTGTTGGTGCCCTAAGAGATTGATATGATTTCTAATGTTGGACCCTACACATACACAAGAGAGATATAACACTTAGAACTCCATTGTCCTCAAGATACTAGAAACATTGTCCTCTTTTGTTAGTTTGTGAATTTCATACATAGATTTCAGTATTAAGAATTTGGAAATTCTATCAGTGTACTAATATTCTAATGGGAGCAAAAAAACCCAAATAATAGAAAAATAAGATTGTTATGGGTCCTTCTCACACCCTTATTTGAGACCTATCTCAATAGAATCCCTGTGCTAAGTTATCATATAGTGTTACTCTCCAGTAACCATTTTTATTAACTCGCATCTCTATGGTTACCACTCAAGGAGTAGATCTCTCTAAAAAAGTCCTCATCTTGGATAAATTGTGTGATTAGTCACAACATAAGATAGAACAAAACCACCCCTATGCTAAAAATACCCTTTATGGAATCTATGACAAGCTAGCTAACCTAGAGTTGTTATCTAACCAAATGCCCAAACTCATTGCAATGTAGAATCAAATCCTCAGTTCACAATATTTGGGTTACCAATGGCAGGCTCTAGCTACCCAAAAGGAAGGAGTTGAATAATTTAATCCTAATAGGCATAAATCCACCTCACCCATTCATTATCAAATGAATAACATGTGACAAAAACTTGCTCAAGTTAATCTCAACAAATTTGTCAGGCCTTACCCCACAAGATGGGTCACTCAAATGGACCATTACTTTTCCCTACACGGTAGATTTATAGATGACTTGATGAAACTTCACATGGGTGTCTTATATTTGGATCATGAATGTTGGAAATGGTGGTGATGGCACAAGAAATCCCTTGGTGGTTATATTGCTTGGACGCAATTTGCTTTAGACCTTTGTGAGTCCTTTAAAACTGACGACTCTCATTATTTGGGACGATTGATCAAACTTACACAATCTGGCATAGTGAAATATTTCAAATCCACTTTTAAACATTTGGCCATTTGCATTGAAGGAATGTTTGATACTTTTCTAAAGGATTTTTTTTATAAATTAAGAAACTATATTAACATAAAAAGAATATTACATAGTTGGTTTTCATAATCCTGTCGGGCCTAGCGTCATGACATTTCCAAAAACTGTTTCATCCTTCAGTGTTGACTTTGGTTCTAATGGGGATACACAAATTGCTAGTCATATTTTTCATCATTGAAATAACCAGAGTTTGTTCTCCTTTCTATCATAAAAACTATATGAACCTAGTTGCAACATAAAGCCTAATAAATCCTATCAATTTAAATTCTGCTCAAGAACCTGCCCATGCTCTGCTTCTCCCTCACCGAGGCCATCTATGAGCATACGGTGGGCTTCTCCCAAAGTTTCCTCTGTGCTTGGTTCCACGTCCTTCTTCTTTCCAAAATATTTACTGGGCTCGCCACCACCACCGATCATAGATGGTGGGGTATAGAATTTCAAAACCAGTTTGTTGCCTATAAAGTTGACCTTCCTGTGCATCAACCTGCAATCCCGGTGGTGTTTCTTCAATGCTTGGATCGACTCCATATCTCCATGGCTCTTATTTTCCCCCTCCATCATCACATGTGACATGATATTCTTCATGACCCAATACGATGTCATTAGTCGTTCGTAAGCCGACACTCTCCCCATCGTGGTGCCAGGGTCCATGACCCATTCCTCCACTTCATCCCTTATTTCATCCATTGGAGCAACCTTTTCCCTTTCCCACAAATCCTTTTCTATTGACTCAATATCGTTGCAGACTATAGTGAATATTTGGTCGCGGAAAAAGGTGGCAACAGTTTAATCATGCGTCTGAGCATGATTTACCCTTCCTCCAAGTTCCCACAGCAACCTCCTAGCCTCGGTCTTCCTTCCTCGGCCACGGGGTGTCACCGAGGTCGTTGCTTCAATGTTGTCGTGCTTCCTCCTTAGATCCATCTTCTTACGAATTATTTTTAGGAAGGCAAGACTTCGAAAGGGATGGTTCAATGTGGTAACAATGGAAACAATAAGGTATATCCTAAACAAATTTGGACATGGAAGACATCGTCACCTGTTCGATTTTACACAAGTATGATTTCTAAAAATGGGGAACTCATTACTCCATTCGTCATGTCTTTCCCTTGTACTGCCGCAACTATACCCTTCTTGAAGTTCCTCATGATGGGATATCTAAAAACCTGTGGTGAAAGCCTGATCATATCATTCACAAATCTCCCATGCATCTGCAATGAGTGTTGACCCTGATCAGAGACGAAGATGGTATGTCCCTTCATTGTCCTTGCTTATTTGGGATTAAATGAGGTGGGGTGTATCTCTCCCATACACGTGTGGGCTTGTGGAATAGCCATGTGTACCTTGCTCCACCTTCCTTCTCGTCTTGATGCCACGTGATTAACGTTGGCCAAATGGAGACATTGGTCTATCCATTTCGTTCCTTCAAAATCCTGAATCTTCCCTTCACTGATGCGTTGTCCTCCTCCTACTCCCACATTATCCAAGAGGTCAGCCAATTTGTTGGCTTCTCTTCTAACGTGGCCAAATTTCCAAGCGCAGTTCGTAGAGAGAAGGGCCTCCAACTTTTCCACTCTGTTTAGGATGTGCTAGCTGGTAGCCACCTTCTCCGCCCTTTTCCCGTTGGCAATCTTTTTGGCCATCTGGATTATTACCCAAGAGTCTCCTTCCACTGTCACCGGTAACCAGCCTGATACGGAAACTATATTTAGGCCTTGTGTTGGTATCGGATCTGCCCCATCAAGATTCTCAAATTCTAACAACGTGCCTGTAAATAGGGACCTCAATTTCCGATGTCGAAAATTCAAACATCCAATAGTATTTTTACCAAAGTCTCAAAGTAATGCCTCAAGTCATCATCAAGCTTTGCCAAAGTTTTCATTAACCTACCACTTGATGAGTCTCGCCATCATTTGCATTTTTTATGCCCAACCAAAATCTCTCATGATAATTAAGTCTCATATTTACGAAGTTTCATAATTTAACCAAATACTTTAAAATATATATAAATAAATATAAAAATATATTATTTTAAAATTATTTTATAGTTTTAAAATAATATTTTATTTTTACTTTTATTAATTTAATTGTTAAAAAAATGGTTTTGTACTATTCCAAATTCCGCTCACCTTATCCCACTCATTCTCTTACTTACCTATCCCACTCATTGTCTCACCTCACCATTCAACTTCCATTCAACTCCCACTCCCACTCGACATTGTTTCCATTAAAATTACCATACCCATCTTATGTTATAACTACCACTAAACGCCCAATTCATGCATTGAAGCTCCACGTCAAGCCCATTCAAAGCCATAGGTCAAGCTTTTCATTGCCACATCAAACCTTAAAGTTCATTAAGTCTTATTATCAAATGTATATCCAAATCCAAATCATGAGATTAGTTTCAAAAGCTCATATGGGATAATCTTGAGATCCTGGCAGAATACTCGGTGAAATATGGCTTGAGATCATCAGGTTTTTTAAGTTTGCCAGATCGATGGCAGATTTTATCATCTCCTACTACATCATGAGCATATCCCATTTCTTAAGGAAGGAGTTTCGATTGAAACGATTTACCTGATGAGATAGCATTGGAACATGTTATTTAAAGAGCAGTCAGTCGATTGTAAGGAGAGGGGGTTCCAGCCCGTGAGGCTGAGAGTTGTATGTAATCAAGAGCTATAAAGTGAGACTCTGAAGACATGTTTCGGTTTTAATCTTGGAGACTTGTTATCTGAAGATGATTCTATCTATTTTGAGTCAGGTTCTAGTTGTTTTTCAATCTGAATACTGTACAACTATGTTTTAACTGGTTTTAGTTATGGATTCCTGATCGATAATGTTTTAATGTTTTTATTGTGATTGCCCATGCTGAGATTTAGTATTTCAGATTCCATCATTGGAATGTTTTTCTAAACATGTTTCTTTATGTTAATGTCTAAATGAGTTGTTTGCTCCACGTATTACCACTCTTCTTTGAACCTTGGTTATCCCAATATGATTCTTCATTTTAGTCTGGTTATCCTTGCTATCACAGAGCTTGATGTTTTCAGCTATCTTATACTTTCTTTCTCTACATATTCTCTTGACCCCTCTACACAATTAATCCAATCAATCAATCAACATTTGTTTATTGAGTATTAAGATGTGTTAAGCTTGGCTCTCTTGTAGTCAAGAGTTAATTTTAGCACAAACAACTTGCATGAGACCTTCAAGTTTCACAGTGTTGTTCGTCTCCATTCCAATGGAGCCATAGTAAATATACACAATATCCCCTATTGAGTCTCTGCAGACTCCTCCATATCCCGCCTGACCATGGTCTCCCTTTGAGGCTCCGTCAAAATTGAGCTTGAAGGTACCTTCCAAGGGTAGTGACCAAGAATTCAGACTGTCCGGTTGGTGGTTTAGAGAGTTTTTTCAGTGCCCTCCTATGTCTTCTTTTCTGATCCCCAAACCTTCCATTATTCTGGCCTCTTGTTCATTGAGATCCTTGTCCTTATCCGTCCACTGGTGATTCCTCACCGTCTCCTGGATATTGTGAGTTAGTCTCGTCCATACTTATTATTCTGCAGATTTCGAATCCTGTAAGATCATGTTATTCCTCTCCTTCCATACTACCCATTATAGCATCCCTAGGAACATTGACCATATCATATTGACGATAGGGTACTTCTCGAATGCTTTCATGTTCTAGTTTTTGATAGTTTGATCAGAATGGCCCCTGACTCTGTCCATTCGCCAAAAAATGGTTGCCCTCTATCCCAGATTGTTGCTATGAAAGGGCATTGATCCATAAGGTGGTTCATATTCTCCTCTTTGTTGTATCATAGAGGGAACTGCATTGGACCCTCAAACCCCCTTTTTTTGAGATTATCCCTAGTCAAAATTATTCTCTTTTATGACCAATCAGATGAAGGAGGCGGTTTTTGGCCAAGGATTCATTACCCATATCTTTCTCCATATCTCTTCCGAGGCTTCCCCTCCTATGGTCCTTATGCCATATGCCTCCTTTATGCTGAAGACTCCTCTAGGAGAGTACCCCCATCTCAACTTGTCCTGGCCTTCGTGTCTTCGTATGCATCAATCATTGAGCATATCCTAGAGCTCTTTCACATCCTCTACCGTTGTCAGTCCTTCCCACCATTTCTGACCTTGCCATTCCCGATAAGCCTCGTTATTAGTCTGCTTAGACCAATACTGGTGCACTTTTATCCTTCCTTCTCTTATACCTCTTTCTCATGCCATCTTCCATCTGGGGTTATCCGACAGCTTGGGGAGTTGGTGCCATGAGTCCTCCCAGAAGTTTGCTTCTCACCCATTTCTGATTTCCCATAAGCAATGGTCCTGGATGAGACCTTTATTTCGCTGAGTAGACATCCATATATAGGAACCCTCTTTTTCTTCTCTTAATCGAACTAAATCAATGCCGGGCCTGTCTTGGGAATACTTCATGTGCCACAATTTAGCCCAAGGTTCATTCATATGGGCGCACCACCTCCACCAGATTTTGGCTCCTAAAACGTCACTTATTTTCTCTGGATCCCGGAGTCCTACACCTCCCTTGTCCTTGGGTTGGAAAACCTTGTCCCAACCTACCATTGCTCTCTTGTATTTTTCTCTGTTACCTTCCCATAGGAAAACTCATTAGATGTTGCGGATTTCCTTGAGGATTTCCTTTGGAGCAGCCAATACTAAGAATAAATAAATAGACATGGCCTGGGGAACTGACTTAACCAGGATCAGTCTCCTCGGGAAATTTAGTGGCTTAGTAAACCACCCTGTTAACTTCTCCCTCATACAATCCAGAATATACTGCCACGACACAGTCCTAATTGCCCCTTCTGCCATTGGGGCTACTAAATATTTTGATGGAAGAAACCCCCACCTAGAAAACGAGGATGTAATTGATGTTCCTTTGGGTCACCATTGGGGTGTTAAAGAAGAATAACTGAGATTTTTCCAGATTCACTTCTAGACCAAAATCTTTGGAAAATATTGTCAAACATTTCTTGAAGGATATTGCCTCTTGGAATGAAGGGTTCCCCATTAACATGGTGTCATCCACAAATTGTTGATGAGTTTGTTTATCCGCTGCCTGTGGAGATTTAAACCACGGATGTCGTCTCTGGATGTATGTGTTTTGGTTAGCCGACTAAGGCCTTCTACCATGATAATGGAAAGGAAGGGAGATAGGGGGGGGGCCTGTCGAATACCTCTGGAAGGATTCAAGGTGTGGGTGGGAGAGCCATTTAGCAGAATTGAAAAAAATGTGGAGGATACCATGTTCATTACCCATTCTATCCAGTCGCCTCCAAAGCCAAAGACTTTCAAGATTTCCCTCATATATTGCCAACTCAATTTGTCGTATGCTTTGGCAATATCAAGTTTAACCAACATTCCTGGTTTTTTGGTAACTTTTGAGGAATGGATATCCTAATATACAAGAATAATGTCGTCAAGGATTTCTCTTCCTTCCACAAACCCAAATTGTTCTGGACTAATTGAGATAGGGAGGATCTATTTCAGTTTGTTGGCCATGACTTTAGAAATTATTTTGTAAATGACATTGCATAGCATATGGGTCTATATTTACCTGGCATATCCGCTCCCTCTATCTTGGGGATGAGAGTCAAGAAGGTCGTGTTGAAATCCCTTAGGAATCCACAATCTTGGCACAATTCTACAACAATTTTCCATACTTCCTATTTGATGAGATCCCAGAAATAATGGAAAAAAATGGGTGTAAATTCCTCCGACCCCGAGGCCTTTCCCAGATTCATCTGGTGCATTGCGTCCTCTACCACTTGCAGATATATTGGTCTGATCAATATCTTATTGTGTTCTTGAGTAACCATCACTAGGAGGAGTTGGGTTATAATTGCAATGTATTGTTGTATGTTCATTTGGTCCTTTTTCATGACCTGTTTAAAGTGGTTGACCAACTCATCTTATATTTCCTCTCTAGTCTCAATGTGCCTTCCATCCGCCTTCCTCAATATGTGGATCTTTAATCGCTACCTATTTTGTATCACCGTGTTATGGAATAATTTAGTATCGCGCTCTCCTTCTTGCAGCCATCGATTCCTTGAGTTTTTCTTCCAGTATATTTCCTCTTGTCGCTCCCTCATGGATATCGATGAGAGGAGGTATTTTTCTTGTTGTTTGAGGGAACCCTCATATCCTTCATTCATTCCCAATATTTGAATCTCCTCCAGTTGGGTTAACAATAATTTTTTTTATCCTAGAATATGTTTCCAAAGTCTTCTTTGTTCCATGTATGAATCCTTGCTTTCAATTCCTTTTAGTTTATAGTGGAATCGGTACATACTTTATCTTGTGGGGGGAACCAAATCCCGCCATCACTTTTGAACTAATGATTTGAATTATTTGTGCTCAAGACATAATTGTTCAAGTCTTAATGGTTTCCTATTAGGGTGATCATACATATCCCATTACAGATAGATGGGTCAATGATCCGACCTCGTTGTCGGGAGGATGTTGGCTAACACTTCTCCTAGGACAATGTCCTCTGAGACCAAAAATGTCTAGTCTTGATGCTACATGATACTCCCCCTCCACATCTATTATTACATGTAAACCATCCATTTCTTGTTTCTAGGTCAACTAATAGACTTTCCTCTATGAAATTCATGAAGGATTCTTGGAATCTGTCCATATTCCTTCTCCCCCCTATTTTTCCTCCAGAGAGGTTATGATATTGAAGTATCCTCCCATTATCCATGGTCATTCACCTACGTTCCCATTGACCCATCGCAGGAATTCCAAAAACGTGGGTTTATGAGGAAACGTGCTTGGGCCATATATGTTAGTGAGGGTTCCCTTTGCCCCTGAATCCAGGATCGTGAAATCCGATGTCAGAGAGAAACAGGTTCCCAAAGGTTATATAAGCTGATCAGTCTCAGATGCCACATGATCGCTAGTCCTCTTGCCATCCCGTTTGCTTCTAATGCTACTGTCCTACATTCTTTCCAGATCCTCTGTCCTACTTGATCTAGAATTTCATATTTACACTTCGACTCTTGGAGAAAGAGGGTTGTTGGTTTCTCCATCTTAATCTTCTTGGCTAGAACTTTAATTTTCTTGGGGTGGTTGCAACCCCTAATATTCCATGATATTATTTTCATTGGTTTACTCGATTAAATTTAGTAAAGGCTTCTACAATCGTGGGATACTGGCCTGATTCAATAAACTTGACACCTATTTCTATGATTCTTTGCTTGTTCATCTTCCTACCTCTTCTCAAATACTCCTCGGATTGCTTTCGCTTGTTTCCCTTCGATGGTTTAGTAGCTATCCCAAGTTGTTGATTGGCCCTTGTTTTGGTGATTGCTTCCTGTAGGAGTTCCAACTGTCAATGTGACACATAACCTTTCCCTTTTTTCTCACATTCTTTCTCAATCTCGTCTAGATCTAACTCCCCCAGTTCCATATCCTCAACCCCATCTTCCTCCATGGATTCAATCTTCTCTTCTTAGCCCGGGTCCTCAACCGCCTTGGGCCGCTTCAATCTCTTTCAATTGGGGTTTTTTATTATCTGCCTTATTGTCAGACCACTCTTATTCTCCCTTCTCACTTAAATCCTGAATCTGTTGTTGTTGTTTGGTTTTCCCCTTTTTGTCCCTCTTCCATGTTACTGTGTAGGATCCGATCTAAGCTTCCTTCTGTTCCAGATCTGAACAAAGCCATCCTTATCCTTCGTCTTCTCCTGTATCTGTTGAACAACCAAAGGCTGCTGTCTATTCTTTGGACAATTATGGATGAAATTCCCATACTCATGGCATTGTCTACATCTAAATGAAATGTATTCATAGTTGATCAGTTGCTGTCATTCTTCATCTTCCCAGTTTAAATTAATGGCCTCTAGTAGCTCTTTTGATAGATCCATGTACACACAGATATGAGCAAAATAAATGTACCTACATTGTTTTGTCTGTTCCGTTGCTTTCATGAATTCCCCCAGTGTGTTCCCCATATCTTGTAGGATATCTGGTTCCCAATACTCGCACACTGGGAGTACATGCTAATCCAAACTAGTGCAACCCTCATGTCTTCTTTCTTAGTATTGAATATTTCTTTCCAGGTCGATAGATAGATTCCAGTCGAAAAGAAGAAATAAGGGCCCCCTTCCAAGACCTGATCCCGATCCTCCTGGTTGAAGAGGATAATGATGAAAAATCCCTTTGATCCTAGGTGCAGATCATAGTTCCCTTTGGGATTCCAAGTGTGCTTGATCCAGCAGATCATATCCCTTTCCTTCGGCCAGATTCTGATAAATTTAGCTATCAATGCTTTCTCTTTCCAAAGCTCCAACTTCTCTCGAAGTTTCTACGATCGGATCTAAAGAACATGAAATCTCTAAGAACGTGGGAAGCAACCTCCTATGCCCCGATTTGGCGTCTGGGGTGGGATTCCTACTCCCCTGTTTTCCCTGATCTCTCCCGCTTCATCTCCCAAGCCATGAATTATCCACGGGTTTTCCATCATGTCTTGTTTGCTGGATGCGGAGGGAGAGCGTCCCCCTCCCTACATCACCATTGGGAGAGACCTAAACCCTCTAATCGCTGGCTTCCATGCTAGTTCGCCTACATATTTGCACAATTCTCTTCCGATCACGAGATCTCCGATTAGCATAAGGTCCCCACAATTTTCAATTAGTTATCTATCGCTCAATAACAATATGTTGAATAAAGACTGTTAAGTCAGTAAATTTTCCTTCATTTTTGGTTTATTTTCTTCATTTTTTGGTTTGTATCAATCTATCTCAGTTAAGGTTTTGGTTTTAATTTTTAGTTTTAGTCCCCTTTAGAAGCTCCATGGATAATTGAATAGCTTTTTGAGTCCACTCTTTATAAGTTTTATTTGATTTTTGTTGGTCTTTTATATTTCAAAAGGGGTTGAAAAAGGGTCATATGATCAAAATGGATTCATTAATGTGTTTAGAGAGCAGTTTAACATGTTTCTTAAACCTAGCAGTTTTCTAAACCTCCGACAAATTGGCTGAAAGTTGAAAAATTGCAAAAATTTGGCCTAGCAACTATTCTTGTAGCGCTGGATTAAATTTTAACAAAGGGCGCGCTACAAGAATATCGCAGCCCTTTGTTTTTTCAAATTTCTAGCAAAATTCGATCATGATTGCAGTATGGAAGTGACTGATCCTGTTGTGTGAGTGTTTTAACACGTGTCTACTGCAGTTTAGACACGATTTTAGGCAGTTAACAGTCATGCAGCCAAAACAGGTTCATCATTGCTCAAAACGTGGAATCAGTTAGACAAAATCAGCAAATCTCGGCTAAAGCTTGCAAAATTCTCTTTCGATACGCATTATTATCGGAGAGGAGTGCTCGTGATGCAGATCAAAACGCTAAAGAGGTGGATTGTGTTACTGTGAAGAGAAGACAACGTTTTTAACGTTAGCAAGAAATTATGGCATCTTAATTCACTCATTTACAGTTAAGGAGATGATCTGAAGACACTTGTATACATGAGGAGAGACCGTTGCTACCTTAAAACAAAGCTTTAAGCCACGACAGTTGAGAAATTGGTAGGTACTTCGATACAAACCCTTAAAAGCTAAAAATTTGGGTTTTTCTTTCTGCACGAGTATCTGAAGAAATTGGCTGCTGGAGATAATGGATTAGGTCATAGAATAAACGTTTCACTACAGAAATAGCTATCTGAATCTATCACGAGGAATTTACCTGAACAGAGCATTAAAACGGCCTTAAATTTAAAGCAGTCAGTTCTAGATTTTCGATGAACAGGTTGAAGGAAGATTGTTGATGTTTGCTCTCCATTACATTCACAAAATCCTGAGAGTGGTGTATTATGGCTTTTAGTGAACTGAATGAACAGATTCCCCTCAGACCTAAGGCTAATATGAAACACAGTTGACAGGAAGCAGTTTTGAAATGACTTATAAACTGCTTTGCTATATTCATCTTTTACACAGAAAGTTTCAGTTTATTTGAGAGGCTGTTGATGGTGGTCTTAGCTTGTAAAATCTATGGTTTGGAGAATAATGATCAAGTGCTTGGAGGACAGGTTGACTTTAATATACCAGGATTTGATGACATTTTGTGGCTAGGGTGAACATATTGCAAACATTGGTGCTTTTCCATTTTCTCATACAGACAGTCTCCGACTGGTTTGATAAGCCTATGATTGAGGTCACTTTTGCAAAAGCTGAAGCAGACAGAAATTTAGGGTTTGAGGAACGAAGTTGTTTTGATGCATAGAAATAAGAGTGCAAGACTGAAATAAAACAGCCATATTCACTGACATTTTTCCATTACACTGAATAGTCTGGACTTTGCAGTGCTGTTTTGAGGAATTTGAATCAGTTATACTGAAGGAGGAGCAAATATTGAATATAGAACAACTTCATCCATTGACAGTTTTCAATCTTATTGAACAACCTGGATATTGAATTTGATCAAAGTTCTGTATTCTATGATTTGAAGCAGTTTGTAATAAGGAAGGAGTTTATGTCTGAAGATATATCATATTGCTGGTTTCCTTGAAACTAAAATGAAGAGGCTGGGTGGTCCAGAGTCTAAAGCAATCTGACATTATGTTTGATGGAGCATTTGTGAAGAATGAACAGTGTTTTTGTGCTCTTATGAATGTTTATTCATGAACTGATCTATTCTCACAGTCTATCTATATTCAGGCCTAATTTGTACTGCTGTAACATAGAAATATCGAAGCCTAAGGTCAGGTGAATTTGATTTTCTGTTGGGAAAGTTTTCCTGCATCTTTTAAACCAACAGGCCTGTCCAGGAGAGCATTACAAATTGTAAAAGAGATCAAAGTGGAAGCCTAAAGCCAAACTGTTTTTGTTTTTCTGAAAGAAGAATATGGGGAAAAGTGGAAAAAGTGGTAAGGTCAACAGGGCTGAGCCCACAGACCTAACCTGGATTCAGAAGCTTCCTGACTGTGCAGAACTGTTTCAGCAGGCAGGATGGTTGAAGTTTTTCAAAAAGATAGATGGTTTCAATGCTCAGGTGTCCTGCAAGTTTGCTAAGGGACTCAAAGATGATATGATCATAATGGATGCTTTGAAATTCAGATTGACTGTGGAGTTAATAGCAAAAGCTACTGAGATCAGCAATGAGGGAGAGCATTGGTTTAAAAAATTGCCTTTTGAGTTTGAACCCCAAAGATACCTACTGCCTAATGTGACCCCTGACTGGAACAAGGGTATCCTCATTCAAAATTTCAGGAAGGAGTGGATTGAGCCCATAAGGATACTTCAAAGTTATGTGACCTGTGAAGGCAGATATTCATTTGTCTTTAAATATCATTTCAGGTTCTTGCAACACATAGTAGGAGTTTCTAAAATGAACCTGCCCTTCTTTTTCTTAAAAAGCCTGCAGAAAATGTCAAGCAAGATAAAGCAGCATGATGATCACACTTCCCAGTCACTTTTTCACCATGGTCTCATTAAGCTGATCATCACCACAGTATTGCAGCATGAGGGAAGGACTTGGGATTTCTTTTTGTTTTGGTCAGACATTCATCCTCAAAAAGAAGATTAGCAGCCTAAGAGGCAGACTGATAAGGGGAAGGTAATGATTCAAAAGTTAGGTCACTCAGTCAAATTTACAAGTAAAGATGAGGTTAAAGCCAAAAAGGTGACAGAGCAGGTAACAGGACAGGTAAAGACTGACAGTTAGTTCAAAGTGGCTTCAGATTCCATGAGAAACAAGTACTCATTGTTTGCAGATGAAGAAGTGCAGCCTTGTCTGAAATCACCACCAGTAGCATATTCAGAACAAGCTAGGACTATTGATAAAGAGAGAGCTGCTACTCCTGAAGAGGAATTACAGACTAAACAAAGGATCCCTCTTACCATATTATCTGAACATGAAGGTTATTTATTGGAAGATGAACAGCAGATTGTTGTGACAGAGCCAAGTACAGAAGCATATGGAGACTTTCCTACTTCAAGGGTAAAATCAGCAAAATCTAAGAGGAAGAAAAATAAAAATGTATCTGCAGACAGAAGACCTAAAACCAGACCTACTAACAAGCTGAGATGGAACATGAAAAAGATGCTTAACCCCAAACTAGAGTCCAGACAGGAGGCTGTGTTGATTAATTCTTCCTCTAGTGAAAAAACAGAAATAGTTAAACAAGACAATAAAGGCAAAAGAGAGGCATCTGCTGAGCTTGCTTCTTCTTCCCAACCTGCAGGTACAAAAATATCTCAGTTAGCACAAGAAACATGTCAACCTGTTTCTAAATTATCAGAAATAATTGTTGAGATAAGAGATAGACTCCTCAAACAGCAGGAAGAAGAAAAAGCAAAAGAATGTGCTCTTCAAAAACAGGAATGGGATGAAGAGGATGAAGCCATACTCAAACAAGCTGGAATTATAGAAGAGTCTATTGTTCATGTTGATTTCTCAGATCTGTTAATTCAGGATGCAAATGTATTGGAAAACCCTAGTTTTGATGATGAAAGCTTACAGGTAAAAGTTCAAAAATACAAGCAGCAGGTAAAACAATTACAGGAGACTAATGACAGTTTGTTTAAAGTCAACAAGGGGCTTGTAGAGGAGCTGCAAGATGTACATTATCATTTCTTACAGCTATCAGAAGTGTCTAAAGAAGTGTTAAAAAGGAAGGCAGCCACTGACAGATATACTACAGAGCTGGAGAAGACTGTTGATCATTTGCAACAGGAAAATGAAGACTTGCAACAAAGAATAGCTGAGATGGAGAAAAATAATGAAAGAGCTAAGAAGAGGTCTCAAAGGCTAGATGGCATCGATCTCCTTGTAGAAGCAGCAAAGAAGATCTGAATCAGTTATTAGTTAATGGTGATTTTTCATAAACATTTTTGTTAAACATTTGCTATTTTTAGCAAACCATGTAATTTTGTAAAAAGTTACCTTTTACTTTACTTAGCTTTGGGATTCGATGGAGGCAGTTAGGAGGAGAAACCTAACTGATTTTGAGATGATGTCTATTTAGAAGAGTTAGCAAGTCATTGTTAGGGTTCTGGATTTTGGGAGCATCAGGAGGTCTGCTAGCTATTTGTACTATCAGACTTGTTCAGAGAACTGGTACTGTAACTCTCATATACATTTACTAATGAAATTATGTTATATATGACTCTTTTCCCCACATTTTGTCTATGTTGGCTTTGTTATTGAGCATGTTTTGCTTCTTAAATGGTAATTTCATTTCTAGTTGATGTCTTTTTCTAGTAATGCTTATCTTTTAATGTATGAACCACAGCATAGTATCTTTGTTGGATTTTTGTGATATGTTTGGGCATCTTTATCAGTTTTATGTCTATGATTTAGTTGTTTCTTTTACTCTGAATGTATTCCCTGCATGATCTTGAAGCTTACAACCAAAAACACATAAATAAAACCTTAAACCCTAGTTTGAATTGAGTTTTTCTTTTGAGATTGTGTTGGCTTGTTCCCCTAGCCTTAGGAACAATTTCTGGCACAAACAAAGACCATATAAAGGAATGTTTTATTAGTGGTTTGGAAGAAAAAAGGTATTGTATAGCTCTTAATGGATCATCCTACTACTTGATTGGAATCCCCTCAAAGAGAGTGAGAATCCCAAAAGGTGATGAATGATAAATAAAAAAAAGGTTCCATTTTATTCATCATCGATGTCCCACTATACCCCCCCAAAACCAATCCATCGTTGTCCTCTCCACCTCTCAAGATCCATAAGTCGACCAAAGCTTAAATTGAAAAATTCCAACTTAAAGGTCTCTACTATATTTATGATGAGAAATATTTCCCTAGGCATAAATGTAAGGAGAAAAAATATTTTGGAGGACATTTATAATGGTGCAGTTGAAGCTATACCCTAGGAGGTCCATCCATCCGCGAAAGGAATTCCCTTGCCTAATCCTTAGGATATGGAACCTGACATCTCCCTACACACCTTGACTAAAAATTTTGTTCCCCAAACCCTGTAATTAATTGGCTACATCAAACACCACAAAGTCATTGTCTAAACAACTTACAAATCATGATTGCTAATGGATACTCTATGAAAAGTGGTGGTTGTTGTGAAAATGCGAGGCTTCACGTGGGTTATATTTCCCTAAAAACCCACACGTTTTCCACTAAAATGGGTGGTTGTGATATTGTATTGGGTGTTGAATGGTTATAGACATTAAGTCTCGTCACCATGGATATCTATGAATTATATATGAGGTTTTAGCAAGAGGATCATAAATACACTTTCAAAGGAATTAAAACTATCTCTCCAAACATCACCAACTCACACCATATGGAAAAGATTCTTAAAAAGGGCCATTCAAGCATTGTGTCTCAATTACATGTCATTCAAACTTTTGAGACACCTTATGAACCCATTGATTTTGACATGTAGTTAGTATTAGCTAAACACCAATCCATCTTTAAAACCTCCCAAATGAATCCCACCTTCACAAGGCTAGCATGATCATTCTACACAGTCGCCTCCCATCCAATGCACACCTATATAGTCATCCATTTACGCTTGGCATGTGTGTCACGACTTATAAACTTCGAGAAAACTGGTCACTAAGGATACATTTCTCATTCTGGTCATTGTTGGCCTTTTGGATGAGCTTAAGGATGCTCAATTCTTCACCAAACTCGATCTTCACTCAGTCTATCACCAAATTCACATGGATGTAAATATTCCAAAAATTGTTTTTCACACTCATGAAGGCCATTTCATTGTCTTAGTGATGCTCTTTTCCTTTGCTATGCACCCTCCACCTTCTAGAGTCTCATGAACAAAATATCTAAAACTTTTTTTGTGTCATTTCATGCTTTTTTTTTATGACATCTTGATCTGCATTAAAACTTGGAAAGTGGTGGGGTGGGGCCAAATATTATCAACAATAACTGTTGGAACCTTTGAATTTTGAATTTAAATTATCAAAACGGGGAGCATACAAACTTCAGAGGTACTATGCAAAGCATATGCAACATATAGGGATCTAACTTCTATTCAACAAAATACAACTAGCTAAATCAGAATGTTTTATATCTATCCCTTCTATACTCAATCCTACTCTTCCTCAGGCTAGTGGAGCTCAATCCTATCCTCAAGCTAAAGAGCATGAGGATCAAGATTTCCTAATTACACGCACTGTGTAGGGATTTTAAAAAATAATATTAAGGAACACTTTTTGGTTTCAATATTTCATAACACATGACTAAGTATAATCTTAAATCAACAAATTATTATAGGAGCCAAAAATAGTGAAAACATATTGGAATTGAGTGGCCATATATCAAATGTTGTTAATCATAAACATAGTAATATAGGAAAAAATGACAAAAAATATAGGAAAAATATAGTATGTAAAAAATGAACAAGGAAACCACAATTAACTTGAATCTATCCTATAAAAAATATAACAGAATGCAGAGGCCCATGTATTGTCTTGAGGTGGATCTCTCCAATATGGGCACAAGAACATATGAAATACTTCTAACTACTCAAGTAAGATCAATGTTTCTTCTTTATTAATAAATATAGGGATTACCTATCATCAAATATATCAAAACTAAACAGTTATGCACTTCACTTCAGTCTTAAACTTCAAAGTGTCATAGTTCTAATGACTATGCAACATTGGGTTGTTCCCTCTTATCTTATTCATATCAAAAAAATGAAAAATAATCGTTGGAACGTTCGCCATTATCCTTTAACAATCAAGTGAAATCATGATCCTGAACTTTGGGTGAGTGCGTCATCTAGGATTGAACCTGAGCTTGGTTGTGCTTAGAGGATATCCTATATCTTGAGATTGGTTAGTTCATTAACAACCTGTGTCAATCACTTTTTGCTTGGTTAACCATCCCTGCTTTCCAACTTCATCTTTCCATCTTCTTAATATCATAACTTGTGCACCATGGTTAAACCAATTACTGAAATAACTGGAAGCAAAGAAAAAGGAGGGACAACACTTGAAAAAGGCTCTAGGGGTTAATTATCATAAAGTTTATTCATGTGTTTCACATCCTGTATCATTGTGTCTCCTTATTGAGCTCCTAGATGGTGTGAATATGGGCGAATCAACCTATCAAAAATGAGGGTCATCAATAAGCCCATGTCACCCATGTGGATCAAGTAGTACAAGTACATGTTCATCATCAACTCTTTCTTAAGAGGTCCAAAAGTACATTTGATGTCTCTTATGTGTAATATTTGAACCATATGATTATTAGGATAGTGTGCGAGTGGAATTCAAGAAAATTAAAGCTATGATGGATTGGCCTCAACCCAAATATCTTAAACGTTTAAGAGGTTTTCTTAGTATCATTTGTTATTATAGAAAGTTCATACATAACTATAGTAAGATTGCAACTCCCCTCACATATTTGCTAAAAAAATAATTTCAGTTGGAATTACATTACAGAAGGGGATTTCCAAGACTTGAAAGATGTTGTGTGTAAAACCACAGTACTTGATTTTAGTAACTTCACTAATACCTTTGTCTTGGAATGTGTTATCTCAAGCAAAAGTATCATAGAAATACTTAGGCAAGAGGCATGATCATTGGCTTTTACTAGCAAACTACGATGTGAGAGGCACTTGGGAAAATCAAATTATGAAAAGGAGATTATGGTCGTATATTTGTACTTATATTTATGGTTGATCACATTTACAACTACATTATTTTTGTGCACTACAACATCCCGTCAAGGCCTCTACAATAGCTCAATTATTGCAAGATAATATATTTAAACTCCATGATATGTTGTAGTATATTGTGATGGACTATGATGCCAACTTCACTAGCAATTTCTAGCAAGAGTTGTTTTGTCTCTCGGGAACTCAACTAAATCTCAACAAAACATATCACCCCCAAGGTGATGGTCAAATGAAGTTGTCAACAAATGCTTGGAAGCATATTTGTATTTTTTACTTCAAAGAGATAATCCCAATGGATTCAATGGTTACCTCTAGTAGAAAAGTGGTATAATACAATTTAATAGGGCGTCACTTGAACAACTCCCTATGAGGCTCTATATGGAAAAACCCCCATTAGCGTTATCCTACTTACCAAAATCCTCTAAGGACAGGAGGTAGAAAAAACCCTCATATCTCAAGCTAACATATTTGCACTCTCAAGAATAATTTGGTAATGGCTCTAAATGAGATGAAGCAATAGGTTGATCAACATCATTCTGAATGTTATTTTGAAGAAGGGAATCAAGTGTTCCTTCTTCTACATCCTTTTAATAAGATATCACTTAAGGACGACCCCCACCAGAAGCTTACTTCCAAGATTTATGGCATTCATAAGGTCCTCAAATGTGTTGGTTCAATGGCTTACAAATTAGAGCTCCATAGACACTCTAATATTCATCCAATCTTTCATGTCTTCTACTTAGAGAAAGTGGACAACCATAATTGTCATGTTTAAGCTAGCCTTCCAGAATTAGATGAAGATGGTTCCATTTGGTTGCAACCCAAGGCATTTCTTGACAAAAGAGAATATCATCTCCACCAATCCACTATCCAAGAGGTCCAAGTATAGTGGAAATATATACAACTTGAGGATGTCTCCTAAGAACCAACAACGATACTTCAATAGTTTCCTCATCTCTAGCCTTGGGGACAATGTTGATTTACAAGGGGAAGGGCATGTCCAAGGTCCTACCCTAACCCCCTTAAGTAGATAGATAGGTTGTTATTTATTGAGGCCATATTTATTAAATAATTCCCATGAAGTAGATATAGTGTGAAAAAAATAATTATTAAGGGAAGGGCATGTCCAAGGTCCTACCCTAACCCCCTTAAGTAGATAGATAGGTTGTTATTTATTGAGGCCATATTTCTTAAATAATTCCCATGAAGTAGATATAGTGTGAAAGCAATAATTATTAAAATGATTCCTAAAAAGTACTTTCACTAGAAATTCTAGGAGATTACATACAAACTATTATGAAAAAAATAATTGTAGGAATGCTTACTAAAAGGTTCCACCTACTAGAAAGTTCCTAAGGGGTTCAAAGAACTTATATAAACAAGTAGAAGCAATGTAATGAGATTCCTTATGAAGAATATTGTAATTTTTGCTCTAATATGTTGGGGGTTACTGGCTCAAAGAGACAAGTAAACATTTTTTTCATGAATAAAGGTGTTTCTATCTGTGGTATTTGGTTTTGCTATAGCCACCTATTGTTGTTGTAATTTTATCATTTTTACTCTAAATCTTGTTATATTATGTTATTTCTGTCTAAATCTTATGTTTTGCTAATAAGGAACACTACATGACTAAGAATAACTTACAAACCATTGAGAGAATACATGTTCAACATCATAATTTTAAACATAAATTTGAGGAAGACATGTAATGAGAAGGAAGAATAGTCCACCTCCACCATTTGCCAATAACACAAATTTTTCTTTGAGGACGAAAGGATAGCCTATGAATTCAAAGAGTTAGCAGTGCATATGATAAGAAAGCATAAACTTAGTGATCAAAATAATTCGTGTACGCCACAACATTCATAAGAAACTGTTGATGTTTCTCTAGGTTGCAGCATCGAGTAAACATTCTGCATACATTCTCCTAGAGGGGTCATGTGAGTTGACCAATGGCCAATGGATAATGGCCCTGGCGTAGCCTTGATTTGTCATGTGTGTTGACTAAGAGTGAATAAGGCTCAAGATGCTTAGCCTTGATTAGTCATGTGTGTTGACTAAGAGTGAATAAGGGTAGAGGTCACATTGCATACTCTATGAGGGAGTGTTACGTGATAGAGTGATCTATTATATATTAGAGCGAGTTGACTTGTTTATTTGATAGAAGATTTCATCCCCTTGTGGAATATACAAAGTATAATCTAATGTTGAATTTGACATAGGCTCTAATAAGTGTTTGGGACTTCTTAGAGTGGGATCAAATCAACTTAATCTTTACATGTGTGAGGGTTTAACTTAGCCATATCCAATATAGTTATACTTGTACATAGGAAACCCCAAGAAAGCGATACACATAAATATTAACAAAAAAGTATGTTAGTAGAACCACAATGGCGTGAGCCCAACTTTACACACACAGATGAACTTTTGATACAACAAGGGGAAGGCACCACAACCCAACAACCTCTCCAATAGTGCACCCAACTGGTATACCCCAAGTGTACTTTATCACTCAACCGCAAGTCCGCCTCCTATGGTACCTTTCCAAGATTCACCTATACACCCAACTCGAACTCGTCTTCGAACTGCACCCTACTTTTCATTTGTTCTCAATCCAAGCTTCCAATCGAGGCTACTACTTCATGCTTATGTCTTTGCTTGTTGTTCGTTTGTCTTGCAATGCACTTACTATACATTCATATGTTGAGGTGTGAAGGGGCATGTCCCTTCCCACACATCCCTTCAATTCTTGGGCCAACTTGTATCCTTGTTGTAGAGCTCAAGTGTGGGATCGCACCCCCACCTTCCAAGCTTCCAACTCAAGGTATGGGCTTCCAAATCGTCTTCCCTCTCAGGATTCCAACTCATCTTCCAAGCATGGGTTGTTGTCCACTCTCACGAGATCCCAAGGCATGTTGGTTTGTTCTCCAACCAATGTTCCCACATCTCAAGTCACAGTGTCGATATATTAGTGTAATGGGATTCTTGCTTTATCTGCTCAACCTTCTCTCGTGTCGGGTGTGTTCTTGTGGGCATGCCTTGCTTTTTCCAAGCAAGGGCATCTGCCCTTGTAAGGTCATGCTCAACCGAACAATGGTCTTCACGACAAATAATGTTCCCAGCTCGCACTTTGCCTCCAATCATGTCGTCAACCAATGGGATTCCACATGAGTGTTGGAAGCACCTGAGGTTTCCTTCACTCCAATGGTGTGACAGTAATTCTCTAAAGATCTCGAGGCCAACAAAACTCTTTTGTCTCCAATAACGTACTCTAAGATTCCTTCCCTTTTACCCTATGATTTCTCTTGAATTCACAACACAATGTTTTCATGTGTAGTTTGATTTGTTTCATAGAATTTTTTTGACCTCAAGTATTCAAAGTAATGGCCATTGATCTTTTAAAGTGTAAGGAAATCTTTGAGCTTTAACCAACAATGTGCTTTGTCTCTATGGTTGACCACATTGTGCTAATAAGGTTTCTCACTCATGTTTTTTGATCATACATATATAAAAGTTGTCATTCAACCCTCAATACG
Organism: Pseudotsuga menziesii; assembly: GCA_001517045.1. Taxonomy (NCBI): domain Eukaryota; kingdom Viridiplantae; phylum Streptophyta; class Pinopsida; order Pinales; family Pinaceae; genus Pseudotsuga; species Pseudotsuga menziesii. Next base: position 267,236 of record LPNX010430879.1, read on the forward strand.
TTGCTTCAATGAAGCAAACCTATGTAAATGGATTTCTTGGAAGCTCTACGTTGTTCCTCATGCATCTAGCACTACACAATGGGTTTCTCACTCATGTTTTATGATCATACAGATATAAAAGTTGTCATTCAACCCTCAATACGTTGCTCCAATGAAGCAAACCTATGTAAATGGATTTCTTGGAAGCTCTACATTGTTCCTCATGCATCTAGCACTACACAATGTTTGGACAATGGTTGTTTCACTTTTTTTAATGGTTACGATGGCTTCAACCATGTCCAAGTTGTAAAATTGGAATAAAAGATGAGAACAAAACCAACAATGAATGAGAATGGAGTTGTAATCAAAGAATGGATAAATGGAAGAAGAAAGGAAACATTTTGCATTAAATAATCCAAATGCTTCATTTCCCAAGATATTGGAAGCTCATTCTACACATGAAGTTGCTAAGGAAAGGTGCTAAGTATCAAATCATTAGGAAAAGAGCATACAACCTCACTAGGTGATCAATTGGCTCAAAGACAACCAAATCACTGAAAAATGCTAAGGGAGACATTTCGTTTACTAAGAGCGATATATAACACTCCAACGTGAGAGATATATTTATTGGAGGCAAATCACTGACCTCAAGGGGTAGTATGACCAAATTCTTAGCCTTGGATGGCTAATGGCCTCTTAGGCCAACATTTTCCCCCTTTTTAGCTTAATTAACCTAAAAAAATAAAAATAAAAATGATGTTTTTCTTTGCCTAGGCAAGTACAATTTTTCCCACCTCAAAATCTAAGGGTGAAATAACTCCCTTGGAAAGCCTGCTAGTTCTCATAACCAACGATTTTCCCACAAGAGGAAACCCACTAGCTTGGAAGGCCAATGAGACCCCAAGTTAGCTATTTAGCTCAAACTTATTTCCTTCAAGACTAACTCAAAGTGTAAAACTAATGCACATACTACAAACCAAAATCTCCATTTTTATTTCCCATATACAACTTATATTGGCTAAAGCATTCAAAATTCATAGCAATTAATTAATTTCATGGCTCAACGAGGCAGCCATCATGTGTGTTTTGGAATCTGATGGCTTCATAACTATTCATGATTTAAGACAAGCCTTGAAGCATGGTTATTGATACCTCAACAACATCACTAAGGCTTAACATTGAGACATAGTACAAAACAACCTCGGACCCTCCCATGCAAGTCATCAAACTTTAATCAAATTGAGTAACAAGACCCCTTCATTTTCAACCTTCATAAAATTGTAACTCTCGTATCCAGGCTCAAATCAAGGAACCATTTGATGTTGAGCATAGTGGACAACAAAAATTTTCCACCTAGTTGTTGGACATAACATTTCTCTTCCGCTTCATTTACTTCCATAAACCGGGGACCAAAAACTATATATTACATTTCTCTTTTGTTTCATTTGCTTTAATAAACTAGGGATCAAAAACTATCTATCTTATAAGAATTTTCTCACTCGATGTTTTCATAGTTGTGGACACTGGGATCAATTTTCATTGATTGTGTTGAGTTCATATGCCCCAAAAGCATCTAGGTAGTCCCTTTTGACGTTTAAAAATTCAACTTTGACGTATCACAAAAAAATATGTGCAAAGTGCCTTTAAGACTAAAGTATCAATTTCAAATGAATAGTTGCTTCATTGGAATTGAATTTTCTCCACGTGTTTCTCATCCTGCTCTATGAATTTTATTCACTTGCCTCTCATCCTTCTATATAGAAATTTATCTAGTTGCTTGACATTGTTGATATTTTTTATCTATGAAAAATAATTTTAAATTGCAAAGGAGGGCTCCAATTTCCTAATGCACCTATGAGGAAATACATGCTAAAATCATTGAATTGGCTGAAAACTCACCTGAAAGACTGCAAGCTTGAGAACATGCATTATAAGCTTAGCTGAAGTTGGAAATCAAGTTCATGCATGTGGCTTTGGACATCTCCTTGATTTCGTCACTCAACGTGCCAATCCCACCACGTTTGATGTTGCATTTCCAACGCAAATGTGATCCAACTATGTGGGATGCATAATTATAATGTTTTGATGTTATACATAACCCCAAGTCACTATCATATGCTTTAGTTTTATGTTCATCATTACTTAACATCATCCTATGTGCACATTGCTCTTTCCTGCTTGCTAATTGGATACTTGTCTCTGTGTACGATATGTACTATCTTGTGAGTTTTGTCAAATGTGTTATGAACTTTCTAGGGGTAATGGGGTTAGGAGGGTCCATTAGAGCAGAAGTGGAGACCATTCAATGTAAAGTGGATTGGGTCCACTAAATTGTTATTATTAAATAAGGCCTATTAAGTTAGTAAATAAATGTAATGGGATCTCAGTAAAGAATGTCCACTCGATCAGGAGGTTAGTATTGGGATGGAGTCTTCCTTGCGTGATGTGAAGAAAAATTATTGTATGTTGAGCTTAGCCCATTAGTATGAATGCCCTTTGAAGAGGCATGTGAACAAGATAGGTTCATCCCATAAAAAAACACACATTTCAATAATAATAAAGTGAATTTTATTGCATATCTCTTGTATAGTTACATATTTATGGTATCTCTTGTATTTGATCTAAATTATTATTTGGGTACATAACAATTGGTATTAGAGCCACCTGGGGCCACAACATTGAAAGAAATTATTTTCTCTTTTCTACATATTTTTTTACGAGAAAAAGAGGTCAATGACACTTAAATTAAATTCTAAGTATTTTCTTGCATAATCTAAAAAAAATAGTAGATATGGATTAATACTCTCGAAAAGTTAAACGAATTAAAAAAAACACTCAAATGAGTCCAAGAGAGGAAAATATCACAATTTGAAATAGTTACATTTTGGGAGATGGTCATGTGAAACTTGCATAGATCATATCTTTTGACAGACTTCTCAGCTTGCCACAAGACTAACATCGTTGGAAAGATTATATTTAGATATTTCCCTTGATATATTATATGCCATAGTTCCAACTACAATTTTCTATGCTACAACCCTGGAAACAATTTCGACCTCAATGGAAACATGGCCAAGTGGGGACTAATACAATGGGAGAAGTATGGTGGTCCATGCATGGGAACAACTTTAGCCATACAAAAGTGGTGGGGCCTACCACGAGAGACACAAATGTTGATCACCAAACTTTTATAGAAAAATCAAGTTCATACTAAAGCCATCCAGAAGAATTGGGTTGCGGTTCAGAAGAATATAAATGAAATTCAGAAGAATGTTACTTAATGGCTAATGGCTTGGGTAAAATGGGTAGAATTTGAAGTTAGTCAGAGCATCTAGGATGAATATCACCAAGAACACTTGGCATGGGATGATTTAGAGGTTGATTGTGAAGAATAGTATATGGATAGTTGTAATATTTGGGATGACAACTATTTCCATATTCTTTTTGCAAAATCCTCTCCTTCATGTGAAGAACAACAACAGTTTGCTTCTTCTACAGTGGAAGAGTTTGTTAGAGCTCCATCATTTTTCTTCTCTTGGGAGGATTTTTTTTTGCTTTAGGAAGTTATTTAAATCCATATTAACTTACTAGGTATATGTAGCACCACACTCAGTAGTTTGGGATTTTTAGTGTCAATGATGAGGTGTCAACTGTATCATATGGATATTAGCCCTAGGTTTTTTACTGAGCCCCTTCACCTACTTCACCATGACCATTAGCACTCATACATGGTACCCAAGATTATGTGAGATTGGGTTGGATGACGTTAGCATGCTTGTTCACATTAGTCCATGGGAGCCTAGTTCCTACTTCAGCATAACAGTCAACATTCGCTCATGGGGACTTAGACAAGGCATCGAAGATGATGCCTTTCTAAGGTGGTTGGAGGAGTGTTATGACTCTACCTAGGGGGTAATGAGGGGGTACAAAGGGCCCATTAGAGTAGAAGTGGAGGTCATTCAATGTAAAATGGATTAATCCATTATATTTTTATTATTAAATAAGGCCCACTAAGTTAGAGATTAATGTAATGTGGCCTCATTAAAAAAGGTCCACTAAGTTAGGAGGATAGTATTAAAGGATGATTATGTAAATAAGGATGGAGTCCTCCTTATGTGATGTAAATAAAACTTATTCTATGTTGAGCTTATCTTATTAGGAGGAACCCCCCTCGAAGAGGCAAACAAATTGGGTTGGTTCATCCCATCAAAAGAACCATTTCCATATTATACAGATTTAAGAGATTTCTAGTATCTTTTGTATATGAGTCTAAATTATTATTTGGGTTATAACCCAGATAATAATTTAGGTCATATACAAGAGATATTATAAATCTGAAACACACAAGAGATACTCAATAAGCTCAAATATATATTCACATGGAAATGGTTCTTTTGATGGGATGAACCAACCTTGTTCACTTGCCTCTTCGAGGGGGCTTCCTCCTAATGAGCTAATCTCAACATACAATAATTCTTGTTCACATCACATAAGGAGAACTCCATCAATACTAACCTCCCAACCTAGTGGAAATTATTTAATGCTCCCAATCAATGTTTCATTGTTACCTGTGATGGTGAAGCCATAGTCATCAAACTCTAAATCCACAATAAATCGACGGGGAAAATGAGTTAGTTTTGAATCGGATCGGGATACAAAAAATTAATTATACACATATATTGAATTAAAAAAAACATTTTTCATTGATATTCAAAATAGAAAACACAAGTAGTTATTGTACCTTCACTCTTGCAATTAGAAAACACGTCCAACAAGCATAACACACCTCTTAGAAGCAAAATAATGAAAAAAAATAGTAAAAAATCAGGCATTTAAAGATTTCCTTGGTGCAAATTCCATAAAATTGCAAGTTAAACTCGCTTGGACTATTTAAATCGTTATTTTGACTCATATTCATTGAGTCAAACTCAATTAACCTAAGTTTAACTCAGAGCAGTTTGAATCAGATCATTTAGTGGTCGAATCATATTTAAATCGGGGAATCGTGATTCTTGTAACACTGGGTGAAGCATGATATCTACACACAAGAACACAAAACATGTCAAATCTTAAGATAAAATAAGTTAATAATCATTTGAATGCATTAGTAAATCAATACAATCACATGTATATGCAATGTTACACAAACAAGGCATACATCAAAACACGGCCAAGCTTAAGTCAAGCCGATGAAATTCCCATCAATGCACAAGTGAGATTCCATCATGTGTGATCAAGAAATTCAAGATGTGATGAGAAATGCAAGCATGCATTCAATCACAAGGCAAATCCAGACTCTTAGTATGCTTAACCATCTTCTACAACCTAACAACATCATTGAGGTAAGACAAACTGAAAAATCATTTTAGAAAATAAAACTCAACCCGAATTTAAAAAAGGGGTCCCCAAATTTGTCGACTTGGGACTTATTGAGGCCTCAATAGGGACCAATTTTTTGTTTAATAGTGGCAACTTGAGCTTCAAGCAATTCAACGCTACTCTACATTTTTCCCTCCACTTATTTTTTACATTTTTGAGTGAATTTTAACCATAAACTTCATATCAATTTAGCAACTATATGTAAAACAAAGTAAAGTAATATCAATTTGATCCCAAAGTACACCTAGGGGAAATAAGTGCATCCAAAACAACAACTGCAATGTATTATACTTGCATGCAGTGTCAATAGAATATGGAAAAGGATAATATTTAAGCGATTATATAATATCATAAATGAATTCTTAAAACTTTCATAAACAATTGGCACGACAAATGTGGGCAGAATATGGACTCCAAAAAATTATTAGGAAATAAGTCTTCTTAACAATGATATGAATAAGATGAAACTTTTCCAACTAACAACTACAATCCATTTACTACGTACTATCACCAACTCTAAAATTCCAAATGCATTGAATTAACTGTACTACAACTCTCAACCCTGTTACAATCATAGAGGTGTATAAATAACACTGTCAAAGTGTTTCATACCCCATCTATTGTATAAACGGACATGACAAGTTACACTCCCGACTTCCGATTCTCAACATCAACGCATTGAGAATCGGGAGTTGGGAGACGACATGGCAAAAAAACCCAATACAATGACACTCTCAACTTTTGATTCCCAACATCGACACGTCGGGAGTCGGAAGTCGACGTCGACTCCTTGGCACAATGATCGAGAGTTGCAATTACACATTGACACCATAAACCAACGGTCTCGACTACACTTCGATATTGTAAACCAATAGTCCCAATCACACAATGGAACTGTAAACCAATGGTCCTGATTGCACATCGACACCGTAAACCAATGGTCTCAATTATTCTGGTTTCATAGGGAAACACGTCCATCTTATTAAACAACTAAGGCTCACGATAAACCCATGGTCTAACTAGGAAAACGACCAAGGATTTCTGCCATGATTTGGCATACAAAACGTGCCTATAGAGCACATATCCAACTGCTCTGGTTGACTGCAAAAACATAACAAAACAATAAGGAATATAAGGTAATTCACCAAAGGTTGAAAAAATAAAACGCGGGCTTCCAACCATCAAACTAGATTCAACAAGCCAATAAACCTATTTGTGGCATTGATAACAATTATGTGAACCCCCAAGACTTCACAGTCTTAACTTGCAACCGTTAACATATTGAACGAGATATTATTCATGCATAACGTTATTAGGAAAAACAAGACAACCAAAGTAAAACAACTTCACTTCATTACAGGGATAATTATTTCTTCCACTCCAAAACAAAGCAACATGAATTGAGCTCACCCAAACAAATCATTTTCTTTATAACCTACTTTCCCCAATTTAATTAAAGCAAAGATCAAATAACATGCAAGAGACATGCCATATGCTATAGAGCTATGCATGCCTTAGATGATACATAAGGCATTCTACCCCTTTTTATTCCATTTAACAAGGTTGGAAAACAAAAACATGCTACAACCATCCAATAAATTAGTCTTGCCACAACATCATTAACAGTCACAAGGGAACATATTAACAACTCACAAACATAGCATACTTGGCAATAATCCCAATTACCTCATGAACAAGGATTTTCCAACAAACAAACGTGAACATCATAACAACTTACACACAGAGTATCCATTCAACCATATAGGATTTCACAAAACCATGAACGGGTTGTATTATCAATTAATATCACAACATAACCGTGATTCGTCCATTTACAGGCATTCAACATACATAACATGCACCATTAAATTACTGGTATAACATGAAATCCATAACCAATACACCATTGACACAGAGATTCAAACACTTATCTGAATTTATACACAATGGACAATTGGCTTCGTGGATGCCACGCTACTCCCAATGGTAGGTATCTACTTAGCATGTATTACTTCGACATTTAGAGACCACCCCCGAGCTAGGAAATGTGAATTCACCAGGGAACTCTTTCCCTCCACCTGAGATTCATTCCAACACAGGAACTAATACTGGCATTCCTCACACTCATAGGAATACAACATAGGACACAGGAAAACAAAAGTTGCAGGGCATAGCCAATTTCATGCCAAACAGCACAATTGCCACCCTGGATTTTTTCCAACAACACCATGGGAAAACTCATCCAAGTTATCTAATGCACAGGTAATCCACCAAAACGACTCATGCACAATTCACCATCTCATTAGCTACAACCCAGTAGTCAACCACAGGCTTGAGGAAAGCACTATAGGGAACAAATTTCAGCCCCTACAGGACGGGATCAATTCAGAGGCATCAATTCACCTCAACATAGGTTGGTTCACCCTATGATCTCCTTGGCCTTTTTCCTACCACACACACGCTCATGATTCACACACTCCTCTCAGCTCTTTTCCTCCTATGTCACTACGTGAACAACAAACTACCAATTGTGTCTCCCTGGATGTGTATTGCATACCCCTCTGTATGATGTGAGGGTTGCTTCCACGAGGTAAGGAAAACTAGTAGAAAGTCAAGGCAACTGACAGATTGTCCTCGGGTGCAGTCATCCCCATGACTCCATAACTATGTGACTTTCCTCACCAGCATCTTAAACCTGCATTCAGTGATTGGAAAAATGATCAAGGAAGGTAGCTGACTCATTCAAGGCACATGGTAGGATTTGGGTGAGTTACAGGTTGACAACGTGGATTTAGTCTACCATAAAGCCCCTTATCTCTTAGTGGTATATCCACTTGTTCCCCCATCTCTTTAGAGTTTGGCCACCGCCAAATCCAATTGTATGATTGTACTATTATTGATAAGATGAAAATATACATTATTCTGCCACACGGATATTTACATAACAATATTTACATCATTCACGTGATAATTTTAGGGTGCTCAACCAGGGGCGTTACACTATGCCAGAGGAATTGACTTCTACCTTGATTCTTCCTAGGCAATCTCTCCAAGTATCTAACAATTTTATGTAATTTTTGGGTGTGATATTCTTCTTGATAGGGAAGCATTGATCTACTTATCAACCATGTCTAATCTCAATAACTAAACCATGAACCTCCCTGCTTGTGGAAATAAATCCAACAACACTTGGTGTTAGGATTAATTAATCCTCCCTTTGCCCACATAGTCTATTTGTCCTTTTCCTAGCTTAGGAGGTCATTATCATTTCGCTAGTGCATGGGGGACACACATAGGGGCCATCTACCACTCACTGCGCCTGTCTGCATGATTTTAGGTGCTCTAGGGACCAATCCCTATAACTTAGGAACCCACTCTAAGTGCCACCAACAGCTTCTAGTAGTTGACCCTAGTAAGTATTCAGTTATGTTCAATTATGCTCTGATTCCCATCAGTTAGATCATTCGTAGTCATCCTAGCACCAGCTTGCATGATTTAAGGGAGGCAGGGCATATTTGCTCACCTACCCTCATCAATTAACTGATTGTAGACTGATTCAGTGATCCAAAATTGCATTTGTGAGCTCTAGTGGTGATTTTCCCACACTGAGTTAGCGTTGGATTCAGTTTGAGTTGGTGAATTCGAATCCTCCCTAAGGCATTTGAATTCTACATATTGTATGATTATTGTATTACAAAGACATCAATGATTATTCATGTAAGGTTATGCTGACCATTTTTTGCCTCATATGTGTGTAATTTATGTCATGAATCTATTGATCAATTTACATTTAATTGTTCATTCTTTTGCAGCCTTCTCTTCACATTGTTTTCATTCAGGCATGAGTATCCATGCTTCACTAAAATTAACATGGTATCAGAGAAGGTATCTAACCCAACTTCAAACCTCGGAAACTTCCATTGATGCACCAAGAGCAATTGGGTTCCACATAAATCCCAGTATTCTTGCCTTTCTCCCTTTGGATTATGTCCAGAGAAGTCTAGCGAGGTGGGATGCACCCAGAGAAAGTGCACATGTCAAAGTCAAGAGTGTTTGAATTGGTTTGATAGCGAATTGAAGTGTTTTACAGTGTTTTTGCAGGTACATTCAAATATTTTCTGAAGAATTAGTTGTTCTTGAAGCTGTGAGATGGAGAATTCAACAACTCTAACTCCCAGAATCCTCACACCCTTCAATTACCTTGATTGGAAGGCTGATATGCAGATTGTCTTGCGCAACAAGGGTCTATATAGGGTCACCATGGGCAAAGAGGTTGAACCCCAACAGTATCTTGAAAAATCGAAGTATCTAAATAAGCTTGATGAAGCTTTTGGCTTCATGTGCATCCACATCTACAGGGAGTTATTGTTCCATCTTGATGGACTGAAAACTCTGAAAGAAGTATGGGATAAGCTCGAATCCTTGTTTGGCAAGCAAGATGAGCTCAGGGGTCATATTATGGAGAATGAGCTGATAGCACTACAACCCAACAACTTCAAAACTATACAACAGTTCTTCTCGAAATTCAAATCCCTTGTCATCCAATGCAAGCAATGCAGGATTGATAAAAAGGATGAGCAGTTGGTGCTCTCAATTCTGGGCAAACTTGGCCCAAAATTCTCAATGTTTGTATGTACTTTTCACTCCGGGAGACTGACAACTCCTAATTGGTTAATGCCATCCCTTTATGCCTTCGCAAAATCACTAATCCAGGAACAAGATAAGCTTATGTAGATGGGAGCTCTCAAACCCTCCAAGAATCAGGCTCTCTTAGCTGGGAAGACTAAGAATGTGCAAGCAAAGGAGAAGCATAAAGGCAAAGAGAAGAAGAACGCTGATTCCAAGCCTAAGGAGAAGCAAACTCCTTCAGAAGGAGCCTCTAGTTCAAAGAAGGACAAGCACAAGAAGTTTGACAAAGCCAAGTGCTCTTACTACAAGAGAGGAATTCATCTAGAGAATTAGTGTATGAAGAAGACCATCAACCAGATGTCTAAGCTCATTGAACATAACAATATTTCCCTTCCTAAAGGTGCAAATAAGTTTGATGCTGGAAACAAGACTGATGAACACGAGAGGTGCCATGCTCTGAAAGCATGCTTCACTTAGTCAAAGGCTTATCTCATTGATTCTGGAGCCTCCAACCACATGCTTTCCTCCAAAGAATATGATCCACTTCTCTAAATCTCTCTGGAGGACCAAGCATCCATATGGGAGATGACTCACAAATCCAAGTTGTCGAGAAAGGTTCCATTAAAATTGAGCATGGGGTGTTCCAGAATGTGCTCTACGTTCCCTCCCTGACAGAAAATTTGTTGTATGTATACCATATGACACATACTGGCTCTCCCAAGAGAGTCACATTTGATCTTGACACAGTGGAGATATCAGAAGTCTACTGGAAATCTGATAGCGAAAGGAGTTGTTAATCATGCCTTCAAGGCATATGAGTTTTCTCACTTTTTTCCTAATTCATATCTGAGTGCCTTATTGACTCATGCCAATATTATAAGCAAGTTGTGGCATGAAAGATTTGGCCACCTGAACTTCAAGTATCTCCAGTAGTTGCACAATGAAAAGATGTTTGAGGGATTGCCTCTCATCAAATCTTCTGAAGGTGTGTGCACTAGTTGCTTGGTATGGAAGCATCTAGAGAAAATGTATGAGGTCGGAAAGGCAAGAAGAGCTTCCTCCACATTCGATTTAATCCACAATGATGTCTCCGGACTAATGCCTACATCATCTATGAATGGATCCAGATACTTTTTGACCTTCATTGATGATTGCTCAAGGTATTGTTGGGTCTAATTTTTGAAGCAAAAATCTGAGGTATTTGAGACCTTCAAAATATTCAAAGCCTTAGCTGAGAACACTCTCGAAAAGAAGATCAAAGCACTTAGATCTGATAATGGAGGTGAGTATATCAAAAGAGAATTCCAACAGCTTTGTACATCAGCATGCATTCAAATGCAACACTCATTCCCATACACACCATAGAAGAATGGTGTAGCTAAGAGGAAGAACAGATCCTTGAAAGAGATGGCTACATGCCTTCTAGAAGTAAGAAATCTTCCTCCATATCTGTGGGTGGAGGTAGTCAATTGTGCTTCATATATCCAAAATATAGTGCCTCACAAGTCAGTGATTGGGGCTACTCCCTTTGAAGCATTGATGGGACATAAGCCCAATGTCTCACATATGAGAGTTGTTGGCTCCAAGGCATGGGCCAAAATTCCTGCTGACAAGAGGAAAGCCTTCCAAGCCCAGAGTAGCAAATGCATACTGCTGGGATATGCAGATGATGTTAAGGCATACAAACTGATGGAACTTGCAACCAAGAAGTGCTTCATAGAGCGCATTGTTCAATTTGAATAAGATCAGGTGCATGGTCCACAACCAGCCGAAGAAGAAGGTATAATTTCTCATTCATTTCCATTTGCAAATGATGATGTCTTTACTAATGTTTAAAATTCAGAAGATGAGGATCAAGATGATCATGATCTTGATATTGAGAATGAACCTCAAGAAGATCCAGATCCATATCCAACACTTGCTCCCAATCAGAGGCCTAAAAAGTCCCAAAAGCTCATTGCAGCAACTGGGAATAGTGTTGGGGATCCAAATGACAGAAGAAGAACAAGGTCCCAATATCAGGATGAACATGTTGCACTCTCCTATTCAGATCCACTTCTCTCAAAGAGGTGTTTCATGATGATGGAGTCAGATCCTCAATCATACAAGGAGGCTTGCCATGATCCAAGGTGGCAAGAAGCTATGGATGATGAGTTTGGTTCGCTACAAGACAACAAAACCTGGGAGCTTGTCACTTTGCCTCCTGGGAGGAAGTTAGTTAAGTGCAGATGGATCTTCAAGACCAAGCTAGCAGTTGATGGAACCACAACCAAGTACAAGGCTCAGTTAGTGGAAAAGGGGTACTCACAAGTCCATGGGTTGGACTACAGTGAAACATTCGCTCTTGTTGCAAGAATGGACTCCATAAGACTCGTTTTGGCCATTGCAGCTTCAAAGAGATGGGAGGTACATCACATAGATGTGAAGAGTGTATTCCTCCATGGTGACCTAGAAGAGGATAACTATATGAGATAGCCAGAGGGGTACATTGAAGATTCATCCTTAGTTTGCAAACTGAGGAAATCTATGTATGGGCTCAAGCAAACCCCAAGGGCATGGTATGCAAGATGGATGCTTTCCTATTGTCACAGAAATTTGAGACATGCAAATCTGACTACAATGTCTACATGCAGTAGAAAGGGGGCTTCTTATTGTTGATTGTCCTATATGTGGATGACTTGCTCATTACTAGTAGATCTGTTGCTGGATTGAGAGGCATCAAGTCAGCTTTGAGCAAAGCATTCTCCATGATTGATCTAGGATTGTTAAGGCAGTTTATTGGTCTTGAAGTAAATAAAAAAGCTTCGGGACTCATGATTACATAGTCCAGATACATATGAGACTTGCTCAAAAGATTTCACATGATTGATTGTAAAGCATCACCCTTCCCCTTCATATCCGGCATCAGGTTGGAAGAAGGTGGTTTGACACCACTAGTTGACAGTACACTCTACAGACAGTTGATTGGTAGCCTATTGTACCTCACCCATTCAAGGCCAAATTTATCGTATGCTTTGAGTGTTGCTACCAGACACATGCAAGAAACACATGAGATGCATTGGGAGGCAGCGAAGCGCATTTTGCAATATGTGCCTCTGATTGGTCTTACTGATTCAAACTGGGTTGGTGATACTACTGATAGGAAATCTACATCAAGATTTGTGTTCATGTTGGGATCTGGACCAATCTGCTGGTCAAGAAAGAAGCAAGCAACTCTTGCTCTCTCTTTAGCTGAAGCACGGTATCGAGGGGATGTGAATGCAACTATTCAGTCAGTTTGGTTGCATGGGATTCTGACAGAGTTTGGCATTTGCACTTCTCCTTCAATAGGCCTCTATTGTGACAATCAGAGTACAATAAAGATATCCAGTGATCTAGTTCAGAAGCAACGAACCAAGCACATTGAAGTCCACATGCACTACATTTGGGAACTAATGCATAATAAGGTTATCACTCTACATCACTGCCCTGTAGAGGAGCAAATTGCAAACATATTTACCAAGTTCTTCACGGAAAAGAGATTTGTCTATCTTAGATCTCTTCTTGATGTAAAGGCTTGATTCAACTATTGTTCCTGATTTTCCTACTTATTTTGAGGGGGGGGGGGTTTCCCATNGGTTTTCCCCATTTCTTTGTCTATTAAGCAGTCATTTTTATTCATTTAGATTGTATAGGTGACCTTTGGCCTTAGTTGCCAGGGCCCATGTTGTCCAAAGTTAGGATTAAGGGGGGGTATTAGGATTAATTAATCCTCCATTTGCCCACATAGTCTATTTGTCTTTTTCCTAGCTTAGGAGATCATTGTCACTTCACTAGTGCATGGGGGACACACCTAGAGGCCACCTACCACTCACTGCGCCTATCTGCATGATTTTAGGAGCTCCAAGGACCAATCCCTATATTTTAGGACCCCACTGTGAGTGCCACCAACAATCTCCAGCAGTTGACCCTAGTAGGCATTCAGTTATGTTCAGTTTTTCTCTGATTCCCATCAGTTAGATCACTCTGAGTCATCCTAGCGCCAATTTCCATGATTTAAGGGAGGTAGAGTGTATTTGCTTACGTACCCTGATCAGTTAGTTGATTGTAGACTGATTCAGTGATTCGAAGTTGCATTAGTGAGCTCTAGTGGTGATTTTCCCACACTAAGTTAGCACCGAAGTCAATTTGAGTTGGTGAATTCGAATCCTCCCTAAGGCATTCAAATTCTACCTATTGTATGATTATTGTATTACAAAGACATCAATGATTATTCATGTAATGTTATGCTGACCATTTTTTGTCTCGTGTGTGTAATTTCTGCCATGAATCTATTGATCAGTTTACATTGAATTGTTCATTCTTCTGCAGCCTTTTCTTCACATTGCTTTCCGTCAGCCCTGAGGATCTATGCTTCACTAAAATTAACACTTGGATGCTTATTTTTATCCCTCTCTTTATCATTTTCCATGCCTTTTCAACGTTGTCCCAGCTGCCAGTTGCTGCACAGATGTTTGAAGGAAGAGTCCAGCATTTTCACCATACAAGTCAAAGATAGTCCACCAAACATTCTCCTGGCTCAATATTGTTAAATATTCTGCATACCCAAGCAAGCACCCCCACATACAGGTTTTATGGCAACTTAGTAATAGAATTTTGTGCCTCAGCTAGGTATCCAGCACATTATGAAGGTCAACAATGCAGCTATAATGTTCCATCATTGGTGATGAGACAATGTTCAATCATGCAGTTAGATGGTCCTCATTCCCTAAATCTGCATGGCACATGCAGTCAAAAGTTAAAACATGAACTCAGGGGTTATGGTTAAGGTTCATGACAGAGCGTTTCGTTCATTGAAATAACTTTAGGACTTCCTTCTCAAATGCATGGCATAGCCTGCAACCTTTGCTGTCCAGGAGACAAAATCTCATTTATACATTTCGTTAAATTGAAATAGACTACACGATGTGTCAAGGTACTATTCTGTATCAAAAACAGTATTCCTAATCCAAACACTAAGATCCATTCAATATTGAAAATAATACCCAGTCCCCTGCGCTTGATGCAAAGTGAACATAAAGGCCTCAGCTCAGTATAAGGCTTGTCTGTGTTTATAGCATGCTTTATTGAGCATCATCAATAATCCCTGGAAGAACACCTCAATCTTTAAAATGATGAAAAGGATTAGCCTTTCTCACAAATATCTTCAGCACTAAATCTTGCAGATTACAGAATCGCAATCACAAGTCCCTCAGTTTTCAATAACTCCAATATCTGTTCCAGTGGATGTGTTTAGTAGCCAAAATGAAATTGCCTGACTCCAACCATTCTGGCAAACAATTCTTCTGCTCCTCTACATCATTCATCTCAATTTTTTCTGCCAGGAGTACTGCCTTTTACCTTCTACCTAGGTAATGTCTCCAGCTTTGTGATAATTGTTTACAGATGTGACTTTCTCCCAAGAGAAGCATTTATCCATGCTTTGAATATGGTCTCCTACGAAAAAGCAGGCATTAGCATATCTCCATCAGTTTCCGACAACAAAAGAATGCACTTGTTTGTTGATCTCAATCCAACTACATCCAGTTGCTTTTTTCACCCTTCTTTCCTTCATCATTTTCCGCACTTTTTGAAGGTCATCCCACCTACCAGATGCCGCATATATGTTTGAAAGAAGCACATAAGGACCAGCATTTCCAGGGTCGAACTCAAAAAGGCGCTCCGCCACACATTCTCCTAGCTCTGCATTGTTGTGGATTCTGCAGGCAGAGAGCAAACAGGCCCACACAGTAGCATCAGGTTTTATTGGCATTTTATTGATAAAATCTTGTGCTTCATCTAGGTGCCCAGCACGTCCAAGAAGGTCAACCATGCAGCTATAGTGCTCCATTGAAGGTGTGATGTGATAATGTTCACTCATGCAATTGAAGAATTGTCGGCCCTCGTCAACTAGACCTGCATGACAGCAAGCAGACAAAATGCAAACCAAGGTGATATGGTTTGGGTTCATGCCAGAGTGTTGCATTTGTTGAAATAGTATTAGGGCTTCCTTTGAAAAACCATGCATAGCATATCCTGCAATCATTGCTGTCCAGGAGGCAACGTCTTGTCCATGCATTTTGTCAAATAACTCACGTGCCCTCTCTACACTCCCACATTTTGCATACATGTCTATGAGAGCATTTACTATAAACGTATCAGACTGGAATCCCCTTCGAATTATTTCTTCATGGATCTGCATACCCTGATCTATGGCTGCCAAATTAGCACATGCCGGGAGAACACTAGCATAGGTTTTTGGCTCTGGCATCACTCCCGCAAGTTGCATTTGTTCATAAAGCTTCAACGCTTCCGCACTCTGCCCGTTTTGTGTATATCCCACAATCATCGCAGTGTATGAAAACACATCTGGGTTGGGCATTACCTGAAAAATCCTATGGGCTTCGTCAATATGCCCATTCTGTGCATATCCTGCAATCATCACTGTCCAGGAGACAGCATTTCTTCGAGGCATTTTCTCAAAGACATCTCGTGCCTTCTTTATCCTTCCACATTTTGCATACATGTTTACAAGGGCACTTTCCACAAAGACATCGGATTCAAATCCACTTCTTGTTATCTCTTCATGGATTTCCATTCCCTGTTCCACATCTCCCAAGATGGCACATGCCGGGAGCACACTAGTGAATGTCATCACGTTGGATTTCACACCTGCCTGTTTCATTTGCCGAAATAACTTCAAGGCCTCCTCTCCCTGCCCATTGCGTGCATACCCGGCAATCATCGCGGTCCAGGATACCACATCTCGTTTGTGCATTTTGTCAAACAAATCCTGAGCTTTCTCTATATACCCACATTTTGTATACATATCTATGACGGCATTTGCCACAAAACCATCACACTGAATTCCATTTCTAATTATGCATCCATGAATCTCCATACCGTGTTCCAGAGCTCCCAAGTTGGCACAAGCCGGAAGCACACTGGCGCAAGTGAACTCATTGGGCTCGATGCCTATTGATAACAATTGGCAAAATAAGCCCAAGGCATCACGAGACAGACCTTGCCTCGCATAAGCTCCTATCATGGCATTCCATACAGCGACATCTCGTTGAGGTATTCCGTCAAACACATGGCGTGCTTCCCTTATACTCCCGCATTTTGCATACATGTCTACAAGGGCACTTCTTACAAAGACATCAAACTGAAACCCACCTCTAATTATTTCCATGTGGACATCCCTCAGAGCCCATAAGCTTGAACATGCTGGAAGCACACTGGCGAAAATGAATTCATCGGGTTCGAAGCCTGTTCTTCGCATAAGACCAAAGAGGGCCAATGCCTCCTCAGACAGCCCATGCCTGACGTAAGCTGCAATCATCACAGTCCATGAGAAGGAATCTCGCTCAGGCATTTGGTTGAAAGCTCTGCGAGCATCGGCCGGACTCCCCCACTTGGCATACATGTTAACAATTGTATTTTGCAGATATATCTCAGCCCTAAATCCACTGCTATTGATGTGAGCATGGACAAGTTTTCCCTCTGATAACGCCTTCTGCTTAATGCAACCCTGTAAGAGATAAACATAAGTAGAAGACTGCAGTGGGTTGTCTTTCATTTGCAAAATACATAGTGCGTCTCTTAAACGGCCTTGTTTACAGAGTGTTTTAACATCATCGTCAGGGGGATAGTTCAGCTGGGTTTGTCTTTCAAGAACAGCAACAGCAGTGGCAGCCTTTCTGCAGGCAAGATGCAGCCGTTGGCTAACGATCAATACTATTGCCTTTCTCTTCTTATTATCAGATAGGAGTGCAGGTATTACCATTGCCAGTACTCTTCTGTTCTGGCTCTGCTACTGCTTAGCAGTGGCTTCATGAAATACAGCAGTGGCTTCATGAAATACAGACAGTAATTGTTCAGTCCAAAAGTTATAGAGCTTCAGCGGTCCTTCAAAACCATCAATATTGATGCAGGGTTGCTATCAATAAATGGGAGTTAACTCATGATTTTATTCAACTAAACCATTTTGGGGATTATTAAATCGGAGTTAACTCAGGAATTCATTCAACTAAAATATTCTCGGGATCATGACTGGGTATACTTCTAATTGATTAAGTCGGGATTATGAATGTGTATATTTTTAATTGATTGAGAGTTTGACCACTTTGGACTAATAACTTTAAATTCAAAGGCTTTTATGATAAAAGTAAAAGTTTTTTTTTCAGCAGAAAAAAAAAATACGAGATCCTGTTATTCAAATAGAATCAAAGATCATCTTGTACAATCATAACGGAGACTGACTCCTAAGACAAGTACTGATAAGGATCCTCTTGGATCAGCAAAGACATAATCATCATACCACAGGCAAGCAAGGATAGCCTGTTTTTTATCAGACTTTTATCATCACTCCTGTGTGAACAGGTCAGATTTTTATCTATTTCTAGATATGAGCAAAAGTGACATAAAGAATTAGCATAAAAAAGATGACAGAAAGTCTCCTCATGTAGTTTTTAGCTCTCTACATAATAACATCAATAAAGGTGCTTAAAGAGACAGCACAAAACTAAAATAAACGAAAATCACCATGATCAGCAATCATGTCTTCCCAAAATTCCTGGAAGTTCCCAATGCCTGAATCCAGAGAAAGAGCAGATTTTGAGAGACTATCTGCAATCTGGTTATGCTCACGGTATATGTGTTTCATAATCAAATCCGGAAAGTTTTGAAGTAAGTCTTTCAAATCATCACACCAGTGATTCAGATGGGGTAAGTTCAAAGAGCCTTTTCCTGTTGCCCATGATATGATGACCAGAGAGTCTCCAAAAAGTGTGTGAAGAGGAATTCCCAATTTCTTTGAGACAGAGAGAATAGCCCATAGAGCCAACAGTTCAGATTTTGTATTGGTACTTCTTCCACAGCCCATAGAAAACTGTATACTGTGAGAACTACTCAAGTACAGAACAAAACCTGCCCCCCCCCATGTTCTTGGCAGCTGCACCATCGAAAAAACCACAGGGATACTCCAATTTTGGCGGCATTCCTATCAACCTGTGTTTTAACTTTTTTAAAGGTACAGGGTAAGAATGGAAGAGCATCTCAATATGTTGAAGAACTGGATAAACAGCTGGAACTGTCCCTTCGAAGATACATGAATTCTTGTGATAAAAGTAAAAGTTTATCTTTTTGTAGACCACCAGCAAGTTAGTGGCATGGTTTTCTTTGAATAATAATGATGAGTTAATTTGCATTTATCATTGATGTATAAACTGTCGTGAATATTTTACTAGAATAGTTTGTTACAACCAATCCTACAACATTTTGAAGAATAAATCTTAGATTATGTAAACTTACTTAAATGAAAGAACAAGCACATAAACACACCATTCACATAATGAACACAAGATTAAATCTTGAGAAACCCAATACAGTAAAAATATTTAACTAGAAAGTGAGGCATCCACTTGCTCTCTCTTTGTTGTAGTAATCAAAATGCAAATACAAAGGAAGGAATGGGCACTAACTATGGAGTTACTTTTTAAGACACTCTGGTGTGAATGTCTATTACATAATCTCTCCCCTCCTATGTTATGCCCTCAAAATACCGGGCACTAACTATGGAGTTACCTTTAGACACTCTGGTGTGAACGTCTACTACATAATCTCTCCCCTCCTATGTTATGCTCTCAAAATACCACTCTTAGATGTTTTCTTTAGCTATGGAATGAGTGCAACGCTAAAAAATGGAACCCCTTCTCCTCTTATCGATCCAATATTTAACATGGCCCAATAGATGTCCAAGGTTAGGTTTTTTGTTTTACTTCCTCAACCCTTAATTATTAATAAGGATTGGACCTTCGAGAATATTCATGAAAGTCCATATGTGGCTAGCCCACTCATTGGAATGTTGGGGTTTGTGTGGCATCCACTTGTACCAAGGGTGGTCAACAAGGTTGGTCAATGTGAGAAGCATAACTTTTGCATACGAGCTCTAATTAAAGTGATTCTTGCAACGTCGGAAAGGTCTCAATGTGTAAAGTATGGAATCCTCCTCCTATATATGTTTTGGACCAAAAAAATGTCATTCGATACCTCAAAATGGCTCTATAAGGTTTTAAATGTTTTTTCAATTCCAATTTTCATTTAAAAAATATCAAAATAAATTAATCAACTTGCATTTAGAGATAATACCAAATAATAACTATCCTCGTAAATTTGACAATTAATTAAGATAAATTTTATCATCCTTTTATATATATATATAAACATCTTTATATTAAAAATATCATACCACTTACCTTACAACACATATACATCTTCACAACTATTATAGTTAACTTATACTCCATTTGAGACATTTATCTCATTCCCACTTACCCTACAACGCATATACATTTTCATAACTATCATGGTTAACTTATACTCCATTTATTCAATTGTGTAATCACGTCATACAAGTACATAAGAATAAGGGAAAAAACAATAATAAATTATATACTGTGGAACAGAATAAAATTGTATATTGGGACGGAGTAAGCTAGCTATGGAGCAATCCTCCCTCATCGGACGGAGGAGGAGCAAAGTTAGCGTTGACTTTGCTCCTCCTCCGTCCGATGGAGGGAGGTTTGCTCCATAGCTAGCTCACTCCTATTGGGACAAGACAATAATAAATTATATATTATGGAACAAAATAAAATTGTATACGGGTATACAGGTAAACTGTGTAAGGAGAAAACAATATTTTCAAATAATTGTTATTACAACAATTTATTAAAAACCTTAGATAAACATATCTCGCATACATGTTGAAGTCAATGACTAATATCTACTATATTACAAGGAAAAAAAATAGAGATTCCAATTAGAAGGCAAGGAAAAACAGAGTTTAGAGATTCCAATTAGAAGGCAAGGACAAACATAGTTTAGAGCTTCCAATAATTATAATTTGGTTATTTATAATTAGAAATTCATGGTGGGAGGAAGTTTTTGTAAAGGTTTCTTTCGTTCTTTGTAAAAACTTGCAGGTGGATTATATAAGAGTATTCACCTATGTGATACATATTAAGTATATAGTATTGTGTATGACTACATCCATCATTGATGGACAAATTAAAAATGTTGAGTTATATTGGTGTTAGTATTTATAGTAGTTACATCGATGCACCACAATTGTGTAGATATATCGATTATACTAAGAAGTCTTAATGTATACATAATATAAAGTGTTTGGCTTTGGGATATTTTGAAAGGCATGTATCAGTCAAACTAGCCTATAATTTTATGTTTCTCGATCAATCACAAGACAATTCAAAGTGGTGGTATGTAATCTTATGGAAATGGCATTGTCTCTTGAAAGTCAAATTGCTCATTTATTTGGTTGGCCATCGAGCACAAGATTCTTACTTGGGAAATTATATAAAAAGAGGTGGTTATGGGTTTCAGGTTTGTATTTTTATGTAGAGGAAATTTTGAATCCATTGTCTGTTTATTTGTGCATTGTGCTTTCACAAAATATATATGGGCATATGTAAGACGGGTTCTGAAAATCATTGGTAATTGGATTTATGAGTCTTTAATCACTAATTTCATCTCATAGAGAGTATATGTCCCCTTGCAAAAATCTATGCCATGTTTTGTTTTATGGAATATCTGGCGGCTCCAAAACAAAGCATTCTTTGAGGACGTGCCTCCTTTTTTGTTAGAAAGCAGTCTTCTCCATAATTTGCTCATACAAGGAATGGTGTCACTCCAAAACTCACTAAGTCAACACTGTTACATGCTCCTTCTTTCTTAACAAGAACCCCAATTGGCTATTTTTATGGGGCATCTCAAGAAACCCAAGAAAAAGGTGGAGCAGGGATATATCTACTTCTAGGTGAAGGGAAGTTTTCAAAATCTAAATGGGCTATGACCCCTGTACCAATACTAGATCAAAGTTGTTGGCATTGTGGAATCTTCTTTATTTTGCACATAACAAACAAATATCTTATTTGTAGGTGGCAGGCGACTCCAAGATAATAATTGACACAACATTATTTGAACCCGAAATCCAATGACATCCGACATATCCTACGGATGTGTCGAACAGTAACGATGAAAAGTATTGAGCCTTTTAAATTATTTTAGCGCCATCGAATTTTCGACACTAGGTCGTAGGATTTTCGACACTAGGGCGTAGGATTTCTGACACTAGGGCGTAGGATTTCCGACACTAGGGCTATGTCATCGGATTTTCGACACTAAGGCAATATATATATATATATATATAACCACAATTGTCCGGACACAATATTTCTTCGCGAAACAAAGAACCCAATCAATAATTTCACGACGGAGCTGACACAATATACCCACACATCTAGGGGTCACGCAGAGGAGGTTGCTGGAGGTGCTGTTGGAGATCAAGTGTGTTTACGTAGAGGAGGGTTTGCAGCAGTCAGGGTTTGCAAAGGTAGAGGAGGGTTTGGTTTGAAACAATCATTCACGTCCCTCTACAATGAACTCCCTCATTTGAATTGGTTTGAAACAATCATTCAGGTCCCTCTACAATCAACCATTTTAGTAGTGGATCTGCAAGATATTTTAGTGGGTTTTTACTTATCAAGGCAGTCCTTTCAGACTTGTTATGGATGGCTTTCAAGTGGGATGCTCTCAGAATGGTGGACATGGGACCTGCTCTGCAAAAACTGAGAGTTTGATGGATTTGGCATGGTTTAATCACGGGTTCACTATTCCTATTAGCTTCCCACAGAACCAAATTGTACATGATATAATAGCAACAACTCTCATAGCTTTAGTATCTCTTGATTTCCTCCGCTTTTGGGACGAGATGGCTAAGCGAGATGTATTTGATCAGGTATTTTGCTGTAATCGTTTCTCTTTTCTCACCAAATCAATGTCTTGTTTTTTTTTCATTTTATTGTTCCTTTGTGTCTATAGAAAATGAACTTGTGACCCCTCGTTGAGACGTGACTTTCAAAGAACTGAGTAGACTGTGTTGAGTGACTTTCAAAGAACTTGATAATTCACTAAATTACTCATTGTTTGCATATTGTACAGGAGTTTGCTTGGAAAATAAATTGGCTGATACACTCACTTGGGGTTTGCAAAATGAGGAACTAGCGTTACAACAACGTGCCTAGTAAGAAACCCACCCTCATTTCCAAACTGCATTTCTAGTTTCCTTTCATTTAGACTTTGGTGGAAACATTATTTTTGTCTCCTCTAAGATTGAATCGACTTACGATTCCTTTTTTTTACATTAACTCACCAATAAGGGCACATGGCCTCTCCAACCCTTGTTGAATAAACAATTAGGAATTCCAATTTTATTTATAAAATACCCAGCTGAGATGTCATGGAGGAAAGTATCCATATCATATGGGCTTGGAACCCCCATTTTGATTCCAAAAACATTTTTTGCGAGACCAAATCCCATGATTTGGGTATTTTTATGAAAACGTAGATTCCCTTGGGGTGTATTTCTTTCCATGTGTATGGGTCTGATTTCATTTCTGGTAGTTTTTGAAATGTTGAAAGGAACTTAGAGAAGGAAGAGTTGTAGGTGGCTATCTACTAATTGTTTGACAAAATTCCTCAACCAAGTACGTGTCCACTAAGTGTTTGACAAAATGCCTAAACCAAAATTTCCATATCTCCCTCATTTGGATTTTGAGGTCGGAAAAAATATACAGGGTTTGACTCAAAGATTCAACCAAGAAATTTCCAGGAATCCTAGTAACCCTTTTTTTTGGTCCATAATCTAGCTAGCAAAGTGTGTTAATTAAGCCCCTTCCAGGTTGATTTTCTTTTTACTTTGAAAGAGACCCATTTGATATGGAAAAGTGAATATTAGTACTATACAGTTCCTTTAGGTTTTCACCCATAAATTTTAAATAATGACCATAGATTTTGATTTCATCTCCCTCAGAAAAACCTTTATTGTTTACCTTCTGGGGGCCAGGCCAAATCTCACTCAATTTTAGCTCAATTTTCACCAAACAAAAGGCAATGCGTTAATTATACTTGTAATTTATTTATAATGAACTTAGGAAATTTTAGTTTTAGATAATTTGTGAAAGGTAGATTAGACATAACAACTTTCATGCCAAGAGGTATTTTGCCCATTTTGAACCTAGTTTGAGACCAATTTTTATAAATGATTGGGGGTACACTCATAAGAACAAATTTCCCTCTTAGGCATAGATGAATGTCCCTATGCAAGTGCCATGACTTGAACCACCTTGGAAGCCATTGATAGTAGTTTTGTTTCCTTTCAACTCCATAGTTTGTACCATCCAACTGATGATTAGCCATCACAAGTGCCATGGAGGGAACATATCCCAAATCAAATGATGACATGGAACTCCAAAGTTTATCTTCAAAGGATTTTGTCAAATCCATTTCTTTCTCTCAAATTGTAAATTTTTGAGCAAAATAATATTAATTTTTTCCTAAATATGTTTTTGAAGGAAGTTAAAAGTGATTTGACTTAGAAAAATGGCCACTTCTCCAAAAGTGACAAGTATCTTGTAAATCATCAAGTCTCTTTTGATCGAAGGGATTGCACGTAACCCTAACCTCTCAAATCTCTTCATATATGAGGAGGGTCCTTTGTAATAGTTAACATTTATTCAACAAGGAATATAAGCTCTGTTGGTATTTTTTTAGAGTTTTTAGTGCTATACTCACTTGTCCACATTCATCTATTGAGATTTTGTATATACTTGTTAAGGTTTGAGGGATAGTAGTTGTTGTTGTTTATGTTGGTTAGCTATTGTTGCTTGTATTATTTTCTTGGGTTTAATATGTTGGTTTTAATTTTCTTTACTAATAGTTATTGTTTGTCATATATATTGGCTTTTGTTCAAGTTTCTGAAGAATAGGTACTTGTTTGCTTAGTAATATATGTTTGCTTAAATAATTTGGATTTGGATTTTTACTGGTATGGAAAAGCTGAAAATACTGTGTTCATAATATAGTTTAAAATCTAAACTTCTCTTCCCCTGAATCGCCCTCTCACTCTGTATGTGAGGTGAGGGTCACTACTGCTACATTTCACTGAGGTGAGGGTCATCGATAAAATACAAAATTAAAAATAAGAAAAAAATATTAATTTCTTACTATATGAAAAGTTGGATTTTACTATTCCATGATCTTCAAGATAAAGGATATTCAGTTTTTTTTCTTTTTATTTATTTATTTAAGTTACGAATACTAACGTTATGTAACCCCACATTCTAGTATTTCTTTTAGACTACTTATCGTCATGTAAAGAATTGATTTTTGTAAGATAGTTAAAAGGTACCATTGGAATGGTTTGAAACCATATATGCATCACGGAGGACTTATGGCCTTACTTAGTCAATATGACTAAGGCATACTTTACTATTGGGTACAGGTAAGCTTTAACTTCTTGTTTTCTGACTAGTTCACTTAAGGAGCGAGAATATCTTAAGACTTGAGGTAACTTTAAAACCCTTTACATGCTAAGGTCTTGAATTTCTATAATAGTTGATTTATCCTTAGTGGTTTTACAACCTAAAGGAATTAATATCTTAACCTTGCAAGTATAAATTAATTCCTAAGTATTGTAAACCTAAAGTCTTGCTAGAGACAAAACTCCGAACTACTGACTACGCACATAAAGAGAAAGGTTTAGACAAAGGTAAGGATCATACTACCGAGTTTAAAGTTCTTCGTTTGGGTAGTCTGGTTGAATTAAAAGTGATGGGATGTATGTTGTACAAGTCATTAATTCTCTGCCTTTCAAACCCCAAGAGGCTTGTACTACACCCCAGCTGTCGGACTTTTATAGATTGCAAAACCCTAGGAAATTATTGCGGGTTTAAGGAGTATTACAACAGTCCTTTCCTTGTGCCTTTGGGAAGGGTTTGTTAGTTTTTCAACATTCAAGCTAGCATTATGTTAGGATCTTTAACTGAGAGAATAACAAGTACAACAATCAAACACAAGAGACAATGAACACGGTGTTTTTCATCGGGGAAACCATAAATGGAGAAAACCCCGCAAATTCCTCAGAGATAGAATCAGCACAAAAGGTAAAACCCCAAAACAGTAAGATGCACTCTCGACAGCAGTAACCTTCTTCTTGTTTAGCCCCAGTGTCTTCTCCTTCCTTAACTATACGCTACACTTGAGTGTGTGAGTGATGTGTACTAAATAGAGAGTCCAACTCTCTATTTATATTGATCCCGACATGACTAAAACCCTACTAGGGCCGACCTCTACTTGGAGAGTCTAATAACCCTAGTGCCCCGGAACTGCAGGGACTTTAACCCTTAGACAATCGTAGGGTTACCCACAATGACTTGACATGACTTGTTTACATTATTGATTCTCCCAATCGAAACATCGGGGTATGACATAACATGATAACATCCCGAAATAAACATTGAGTTACAATAGATAAGAAATACAAGTGAATACATTTTGAAGTTACAATTACATCAACACTCCCTCTTAACTAGGAAGGTATTCTCTCGACACAATTTTCATCACTGGTCTTCTTCTCTGGATCTTCTCGTCATCTGCATCTTCAAGTTATCTTCATCTGGATATGGATCATCTCTCGATCTGGATCATCATCACTAGATCGTACTCAGTCTGGATCATCACTGGATCTAGATCATCACTGGATCTGGATCATCACTCAATCTGGATTATCATCACTAGATCATACTCGATCTAGATCATCACTGGACATCATTACTGGATCTGGATCATCATTGCTGGATCTGGACCATCACTTGATCTGGATCTCTCGGATTCATCATAACTGGATCTAGATCATAGCTCGATCTAGATCATCTCTGGTCATCATCATGTGTGCTATCTCATGATTCTTCTCTTCTTAGGAAGTTCTACAGAGCCAGCCTTCTTTCATGCTAGTTGTAGGCCTAGCCATCATGTAGGTCTTCTTCATCGCTTATATCTGACCTACTCGTCAGAATGGCCCGCCCATCACTTACATATGACCTACTCGTCAGAAAGGCACGCCCAACACTCACATCTGATCATGTAGAAGCCTACAATCACATCAGAAAGGCCCAGCACTCACATTCACCAGCATGATAGGACATCACTATCATCTATGAAAAGGCTTCAGCACTTATATCTAACCTGGTAGGAACCAAATCCTACACCCTCGTCAGAAAGGATTGCACTTACATCTAACCTGGTAGGAACTAAATCCTACACCCTCGCCAGAATGGCCCCTAGTCCCAGACTGAGCTACCTGGTAACGGACCAGGTGCCTCCATTCTCTCGGAGAATGGCAGTTTCCCTTACATCTCACCTGGTAGGAACCAAATCCTACACCCTCGCCAAAATGGCCCCTAGTCCCATACTGAGCTACCTAGTAACGGACCAAGTGCCTCTACTCTCCCGAAGAGTGGCAGTTGCCCTTACATTTGACCTACTCGTCAGAATGGCCAGCACTCATATCTGACATGGAAGGAACTTAATCCTTTAGCCATGACAGAATGGCTCAGCCCTTTTATCTGACTTGCTCGTCAGAATGGCTATGGATCTCAGTACTCATATCTGACATGGAAGGAACCAAATCCTCTCACCATGACAAAATGGCTCAGCCCTTACATCTGACCTGCTCGTCAGAATGGCTTCCGGATTCGTCATTTCCCTTTGGAAGGGACCTCGATT
This sequence comes from Pseudotsuga menziesii, assembly GCA_001517045.1. Lineage (NCBI taxonomy): Eukaryota > Viridiplantae > Streptophyta > Pinopsida > Pinales > Pinaceae > Pseudotsuga > Pseudotsuga menziesii. The sequence goes on from LPNX010430879.1 coordinate 294,881, forward strand.
TGGAGAACACCAAGCTTCTCCCTAAAGTAATCAAACTTCACTCTGGCCAATGGCTTCGTTAACACATCAGCTATCTGATCGTTTGTCACAACATACTGGAGCTTCATTGCTCCTGTCTGCACCATATCCCTGATATAGTGATACTTGATATCGATATGCTTTGACTTGTCATGGAACACTAGATTCTCTGACAACTTCACACAACTCTGGTTGCCACAATGTATACAAGTAGCATCCAACTGGAGATCAAATAAATTAGACAGTAGCTTCCTCAACCATACTACCTCACAACTAGCTGAACAAGCTGCGACATACTCTACTTCAGCTGTACTCAGTGCCACATAGGATTGCTTCCTGCTAAACCAAGAGATCACACCTGATCCCATACTGAAGCAACACCCTGAAGTGCTCTTCCTATCAATGGCACTACCTGCCCAATCTGAATCAACATAACCCTACAAGTTAATTTCGCATCATACTTGAGCCCATAATCAACTGTACCCCTCAGGTACCTCAGAATATGCTTTGCAGCAATCAAGTTAACATTTCTCAGATCTGTCAAGAACTGGCTCAAGGTGTTCACAGCAAAGCAAATGTCTGGTCTCATGTTCATCAGGTACATCAATGACCCAATCATCTGACGATACATCATAGCATCAACCAACTCTGATGAAGCATCGCTTAATAGCTTCAGGGTCGATGCCATAGATGTAGCCATAGCCTTGCAGTCCATCATCCCAAACCTCTTCAGGATCTCTACTGCATAGTTCCCTTGTCCAAGGAAGATTCCATTTGCACTCTGCCACACCTCCATACCTAGAAAATAATGCATCATACCCAAGTCCTTCATTTCAAACTCTGCAGCAAGCTTTCTCTTTGTATCAGCAATCAACCCATCCATACCTACCACAAACAGATCATCTACATATAGTAGAAGCATCATTGGGTTGCCATCTTCAACCTTGTAGTAAAGGTTGGAATCTGCTTTACTCTTGGTAAAGCCCAAACTAGATAGAAAGCTTTCAATTCTTCCGTACCATGTCCTAGGTGCCTGTTTCAAACCGTACAGGGCTTTCTTCAATCTGCACACATGAGACTCCTTATCATGTGTCTCAAAACCGAGTGGTTGTTCTACATACACTTCCTCTTCCACTACACCATTCAAGAAGGCAATCTTAACATCCATTTGGTGTATCTTCCATTTCATTACTGCAGCCAGAGAAAGTATTGACCTGATGGAAGTGTATCTGGATACAAGTGCAAAGGTTTCTTCATAATCTATTCCTTCTTTCTGAGAGAAACCCCGAGCTACAAATCTTGCCTTATATTTTTCAATGCTACCGTCTACAGCATGTTTGATCTTGTAGATCCATTTGGAAGTTACAACTGACTTCCCGTCTAGTCTTGGGACAACATCCCAAACATCATTCTTCATGATTGATTTGTATTCTTTGATCATAGCATCCTTCCATTCTTTCTGTTCTGTCACTTCTTCATAACTGGAAGGTTCTTTATCAATGAAATCACATAGTAAAGCTACATACCCGGAGTAGGATCTGGTCCTCTTTCTTTCTCTGTGATTCTCTTTTGGAGCCCCATATCTTTCCGCATCTTGGATAAGTTCTCGTACCCAAGCAGGTTTCCTCTTATGAGGATTCTTCTCCAGAGGTGGATCTACAAGTCTTTGTGGTTCTTCAAATTCTCGATCTTCTTCTTGAGCTTCTTCGTTCATGGTTGTATCATGAACTCTGGGTGCTTCTGCTTCTTCAGGTTCTTCAGCAGGTTTCTTTCTGTATTTGTTGTAAGCTGTGTCTTCATCAAATGTCACATCCCTGCTAATGTCATCTTCTTGTATCCTGGGAAATATATTCTGTAAGCCTTTGAGCTTTCAGAGTATCCCACAAATATACCCTTCTTTCTTGAAGGATCTAATTTAGTCCTTTTCTCTTTTGGAATGTGTATGTATACTGGACAGCCGAATATTCTGAGATGGCTGACTTCTGGTTTCTTGCCAGAGAAGACTTCTTTAGGAGTCTTGTTCTTGAGTACTCTATGTGGAGTACAGTTCTGTACATACACCGTTGTTCTGGCAGCTTCCGCCCAAAGATGCATAGGAAGGTCTTGATCATGCAGCATTGCTCTTGCATCTTCCTTGATAGTTCTATTCTTCCTCTCTGCAATCCCATTCTGTTGTGGATTGTAAGGAGTGGACAACTCCCTCTTAATCCATGATTCTTTGCATAGCTCTTTGAATTCATTTGAAGTGAATTCTTCACCATTATCTAATCGAATGGTCTTGATATTCTTTTCAGTGTGGTTCTCGATCAAGGCTTTGAATTCCTTGAACTTGTTGAATACTTCGTCTTTGTTCTTCATGAAGTAAACCCTTGTCTTCCTAGAGAAATCATCAATGAAAGAAACATAATATGCATACCTGCTTAGTGAATTTGATGACATAGGACCACATACATCGGAGTGGATGATTTCCAAAATTCCTTTTGCTTTGATTTCGCTACTTGGAAATGTATTCTTTGTATTCTTTCCTTTCACACATCCTTTGCAAACCCCATCATGTTTTGCTTGGATTTCTGGAAGACCTTCAACATCTTTGCTTGCAATAGGTAGTGCTTTGTAATGCACATGTGCAAGCCTTCTATGCCAAAGTTCACTTGGCTCTAATATGTCATGGACCAAGGCTTGTTCTGGATGGCCCTTTAATTTGTATAATCCTCCTTCTTGTTCTCCAATCACTACTGCATCATCCATAGTCTTTCCTTTTGGCCACATGATGACTTGACCATCTATGAATGCAACTCCCATTCCTTTTGCATATAATGCCGATATGGAAAGGAGGTTCTTCTTGAGTCCTGGCACAAACAATACTTCTTTCATTGTTAGAGACTTTCTAGAGTCTAGCTTATAGGAATATTCCCCACTACCTTTTATTGGATATTGGTAGTCATCTCCTAGCTTCACCTTGTGAGGTGATTCATGTTCTGACAATCTCACAAAGGATTCCTTGAATCATGTCATATGTTTGGAAGCCCCACTGTCTATAAGCCAATCATCACTTCCATGAGTAATGTTACCTGTGAGAGCGGAGATCAAAACATATTCATCCTCGATTGAAGAATCTTCACTTTCATATCTGGTTCTTGTCTTGGATGGTTCATCATCCTCTGCAACATGAGCATGATGTCTTCTTTTGTTGCTCCTCTTTATTAGTTTTTGTTTCTTAGGAAAATTTCTTGCATAATGTCCTGCTTCATCACATGTATAACATATGATCCTAGATAAATATTTTCTAGTGTTATCTTTGTGAGAGTGCTTACCTCTGGAGTTATGAGATCTTCTTTTGGTTGACTTGGAATGTGATTTGGAGTGTACTGTGAGAGCTTGATCTTCACTTCCCATCTTTTCTTATCAAGCTACTATCTGAGATTCTTCTTGAGAGCACGCTTCCCATAGTCTGCTGAACTTAACTAACTTCTTTCTAGCACAGATTCCTTGGATGAAAGAATCCCATGACTTAGGAATGCCATTCAAGGTAGTCATCACAATCTCTGCATTTTCCACTTCTTCATCTACAGCTTCTAGTTGTTCCTTGATCTGAGAAACTCTTGTGAAGTAAGACTAGATTGTTTCTTCATTCTGGATATTCACATTCTTCAGTTGGTTTCTCAAAGTCATCTTTCGGTTTATGTTCTTCCCTTCAAACAATTTGGTTAGGGCATCAAACATAGCTTTAGGTGTCTTTAGAGAGGACACCTATGGTATGAGAGGGTCCTTGATAGAATCAGCAATGATTCTCTTTGCCATAACCAATTTCTTCTTATGCAAGGCCTTAGCCTCATCTCCCTCTAGAACTGGAACCTCCTCATGGATGTAGGAGTCCAACTCATTCTCTTCTAGGACCAGGGAGATCCTATACTTCCAAGCTCGGAAGTTATTAGCTCCCTCAAGCTTTTCATCAAGCTTGGTATAGTGAGACATCTTAACTGAGAACCTCAAATGGAAATACAAAAGATTTTAGATCTTACCAGGTCAAGATGTTGGATCTAAAACTTGAGCTGAAATCTTGTAGAGCTGGTTCAGGAGCAAATTAGGGTTTTGCTTTTCCAGAGTTTTGTCCACCCAAATGCCTTGAAATTTATCTCTAACTTCGATTTTGGGGAAAATATCAATCCAGGCATGGGCTCACTAAAAAATTCCTCTTTTGTGAAAAGCCCTAATTTCTAGCAGTAGTGACAAGTCCAAAACTGAAAAACCTCAGAATTGGATTCTGCTTCGACAAAAAGATGCGCCCTAAGGAGGAGAGTTATTCCACCTTACTTTTGCTGAAAATCTGTGGAGAGAGATCCACAAAGTAGGAAGCCCTAGTTCCCGTAGCTTCATAGTGTCTTCTTCTCAGGTTAGCACTGATACCATGTTAGTTTTTCAACATTCAAGTTAGCATTATGTTAGAATCTTTAACTGAGAGAATAACAAGTTGTCACGTCCCCATCCCTTGGAACGGTGAGCAGGACGCGACGAGCAGACCAATCACAACATCAAGGGGCAACCAGCCCATGAACATAAATCAATGCTGAGAATTAAAAGCTTAAACAGGCATAACAGGGTGCATAGTCCATCATCCAAGATGCACAATTCTTCAATCATACAGCGGAAGCAAACATTTACATACAACCAGCATTCAACATGTTCATCATAACTCATTATACAATAGATTAAATTGCAGAGAAGAAACAGTCAGCAGCACTTATCTTTTGGTGAAGAATTCAACCGCAACCAGCTACGTCACTGCAACGTTCCACCCAACCATAGGTCAGCTTGCTCATCTATCTCTCAGCAACACTGCCACCCCCGAGCTGGGCATGATTCCTACGGAATAAGGGTAAATTGTAGGCTTATACATAGCCAAGGGGCACAAACAACAAATCAACACAGCTGGGTTTCACAGGCTTTCAACAGACAAGCCAAGCTAGCACAGTCCAAAGACTATCCATTGCACTCAGGCAATTACTTAGCTGTCATAGCTTAAACATGGAAACGAATTCTGAGTCATTCTTGGCCCTATCATGGCCAAAATGACTCTCACTCGAATTTACAACAGTTCCCAGCATGTAGGGAAGACCACAACAACCACAGCCAACACCGTGGGAAAACACAGCTCGTCCTGGGCAACGAAATCATCAAGAAAACATATACAAACCGTTTTGGGGAAGAAATCACAGTCTCCCAGCCTGTGGGTGAGCGTGAGAAACAATGCAAAACCCACAATTGTCCCGTGAGTGAGGGATACGACCACACTATCCACAATTCCGCAGAAGAAAACTGCTGCGTGGGTAAATCCGGCAAAATCCAGTGCGTGAAGGCAAAAACGGAAGGAAATCCCCAGTGCGTGAGAATGCACAGCAATAGAGGTCCTGCGTGAGGAGAAAACAAATCCGATTTTTCCTGTGGATGAACAAAACAACAGCAGGGACGCGAATTACAGTGCGTGGGTGCTTCAGCAACTCGTGGAGCCCCGAGAAAATGTCTGCGTGAGACCAAAAACGCCCCCCAAAACCTCTGCGTGAGAAGCAAACAGCCAAAAACGTGGTGAGAGTGTAAACTCACCAGGGAAGAGTGCGTGAGGGTGAAGAATGGGCAGATGTGGGTGGAGTGAGCAAGTGGGTAAGGCTGACAGCCTACCACAACCACCACCACTTCAGCAATAACTCCCCCAACCACCAGCTGAAGCATTAAAGAGGTTGACAAGGTTGGATGAGACAAAAAGGGTGACAAATAACAAAGGTAATAAAACATGGGTTTTCCCCCATAACCCAAGGTTTGACATCCCCCACCCCTTATCGTTTGGAACCATGCCCTTTTCATTCAACGTTGCACTGCCGTAGCTGGTTGTGGTTTATTTTAATTGATGTGCGGCTTTACATGATGTCAAAATATAAGGTGCCGGATAGCACAAAAAACCATCGGCAAATATCCCCATTGCCGAGCATTCACAACCAAATCGATGGTGGGGCTTTTGCCTTGAGCTCCTCACCAGGATTAATTACAATATATACATCATGCAAACGGGGTCGAAACCGGGGACATTACATTACCCTCCCCCTTGGAATAACACCGTCCTCGGTGTTCCGTTACATATGTACAATACATATACAGTCGCACATCAAAATTTCAAAATTGCAGATCTATACCGCGTTCAATCATCTACTCTGAACGTTCACGACCAAGCCTCTTGGCTTCCATGGACTTTTCTTGCTGGTCCTCAGCTTCTTGCTGATCCCGAAGTCTAGGAACTTTGCGGCTATTGCCTTCATCATGTTCCCTCATTGGGCAGTCCCGGCGTAAATGATGTCCTCCGCATCTCCAGCTTCTCACTGGCTGCTTCATCTTTACCTGCTCAATTTCCTTTGAGTCTTCATGCCTGGACCGTTTCTTATCGGGTCGCTTGGACGAATGTCCCATCGCTGATCTACCTTCCTTTCCTTTGCTGATTGCTCCCAAAAGGCTTTTCACCTCCCTTTGCAAACCAATAGAGTCTTGCAAAATCTGGTGGTTCATTTCACTCTGCCTTTTCTGTATCCTGAGCATCTCCCCAAGATTCTCTTGGGTCTTGGCAGTCACTTGAAGGAGACTTCCAGCCAAGTCCAACAACTTTTGATCTGCTGCCATGATCAATGTGCACCACCTGGTTTCACTTTTCTCACCTGTGGAATGCACCATTAAAATTCTATCAGACCAAGCATAATATAGATTTAAAAATTAGTTAGTTAATTACCCAATTGGCATGACAGTCCAAGTTCCATTAAGGAAACTTTCATATCCTTCATGCCTTCCCCCAACAGGCACATGAGCTCATTCATGTCCATTCCTGGGCAGGGAATTAACTATTCCAGCATTCACAAATTTACTTAAGCAATTACATACATTTCATTCTCAATCATACATGCATTCAACAATCCTTTGTTTTCACAATGCATAAACATATATACATATATATATAATCAAAAGGCAAGAGAGAGCAGTAAGAGATTTCCCCCTCTTTGTTTTGTTCCATCCTAGAACCCTCGCCATCGCAGTGGCTTTTCATGCTCTCAGCCTCTTTCACTTCACCGTGAATGCTGGACCAATCTTTCTTGGTCATGACACTTAGTGTCTTTGGTCTATTCCAGACCTCTAAACCATGGAGTCTCTCCACATGGTTTGTCTCGGCTGCTAGGACTTCCCCGTCTTACTAGCACCTTTTTCATTACCGCTCAGCCTGAGCTTTCCAAGACAGTCACGTGTCCCCATGCATCTCTAGGATGCTCTCATAGTCCTCGCTCCAGCGATACCTATATCCAAACATTGAATAGATTCACATGTTTAGTTTATTCTCATTAGTTCCATCTCTAGAACAAGAGCTTAAAACATCATAACCAAACCATATACACATGTATATTCATAAGCAAGACAATTCAATACTTATCTGTATGGTACGTTTCCTCGTTCGCCCATAGGATCCTGCTTCGCTTTGCAAGCCTTGGGATCGCCTATGGACTCAGATGTTAGGTCAGCACGCCGGCTGCTCCACAACATCAAATAATTAATGTCCAGCCAATACATAACCATGTCAACTAGGCTTGGAACTTTATCATGACCATTTCCAGGTCTAGGATCTACTATGGATCCTTAGGCATATCACAGCCCATCATACACTCATGTCAACAATGACACATACACTTATATCAACATGCACTTATACCAACATACACTTATATCAACATGCACTTATATCAACAATACACTTATATCGACCATTTACCTTTACCTTTAGCCTACCAACACAAGCAACACAAGCAATACAAGCAAACTCATCAGCATCATTGCTCAAAAACTGTAATCACATCTCATATCATTCACTATCAAATATTGAGACACCAGGAGTGCGTCCACTCCCCAAAGTGTAATCAATATTGAAACCCCCTTCATGACCCGACATCGAAAAAGTGTGCACTCTCTTCCGGTGTGTGCCGTGTAGGCCCTATGCATACTCAAGCAATCGGTCATTATGGAAATAAATCAAACATGTTCTGCATATGGAAATTTAATAATTAAACATGCATATTCATAGCAAGGGTTACAGAACACTTATCCATTTGCCGTCGCAGTATGCCTTTGTATCTGTTAGGCACCGTCAAGGAGTTGGGAAAAACTGAATGCTAAGCTGGTGAGCTCGCTGCAGAGCTAGGAACACCTACACCAGAACTAGCCTGACTTCTATAACACCCACACACACCCAGCACAAGGAATCAGTCCCTTCTCTGCTACACAGTCCCTCAGGCCCTGCATTCCCTTCTAGTGCTATCACGGGGTTGTGGAGAAGAAAGTCAGCCCTCTAGCTCTGTCTGTGTGGTTTCCAATCACCATGTTTAAGCAAACCAAGCCCCCATCCTTGCTTCCTGTTTACGTTTCATATCCACACATGTCTTACCGACATAACCCAAACCATCTCACTCATGTTATCACCAAACATGCAGTGCCGATGAGACATTTTCCAAAATGTCTAATGGAGTTTCACCCGAAACCCATTTCCAAGATAAGGGAAAACCTTCCCATGAAGTTTGGCTTCTGCAGGCCATCACACATGATCTTCCTGCAGTGTGTACTCCTGACACATTCATCAAATAGCCAAACAGTCAGTCATTACATGATACTACAATCCGAATTGATTGTTCCATAACCAAGCAACGACATTAGCAATCAAATTCAATAAGAATTTGCAATCTTATCTACTACAGAAATTGACTTGCTCAATTGTGGGTTTCTTGTAAGCAGCATTACTATGCCCATTATAATTTTATGCTTACTATCATAACATGAATACCCACTTACCATGTGTCCCTCCTGACACAATCTCACACAAGTCAACAATGATTAGTAGCCGTTAGTACCTCTTAAATCCGAAATCCACAGTTCGAATTTAACAACCCGTACCAACTAATTTTCACAACCATGAGACTTCTTCTCATAAATGGTAGATTCTGGCAGTGGTCAGGAACTTACCTCTCACTGTCATGTTTGAAAGAATCTACCTGAAACATGAATTTCAACCAACCAAACACAATCTTGTGCAAGCCAATGGTGACTATAAGTGGTCATCATTTTCTTAAATTTGAAATTCATAATGCAAATCTAACAAGCTCTTTTACAAGGTAGATCCCAGCATTGGTCAGGGTCTTACCTCTCAATGTCGTTATCGGAATAATCTACCTGAAATATAAGCTTCAAACAACCAAACACAAGCTTATGCGAGCCAACAATGGCTAGTGGTTGTCAGCAATTCCTCAAATCTGAAATTCACAATTCGAATCCTAACAACCTATTATGCATATCATATGGTAGATTCAGGCATTGGTCAGGACCTTACCTCTCAATGCCGTTCTTAAAATAATCTACCTGAAACACAAGCTTCAACAACCAAACACAAGCTTATACAAGCCAATAGTGACTAGTAGTTGTCAGCAATATTTGAAATTCACAATTCAAATTTAACAAGCTCTTTCACATGGTAGATTCCAGCATTGGTCAGGACCTTACCTCTCAATGTCGTTCTGAAAATAATCTACCTGAAACATGAGCTTCCATTAACCAAACATTTGGTAAGTACAGATGCATATACTATCTCATTGCTACAACTGTCACTGAAGCATTTCCAGAATTTATAAAATTCAAATACTTCAAAGGTTAGTCACATCAGTGTTCTCAAAGCTCATTTACTTCATGTAATCATTATCATGCTAACATTGCAAGGTATAATCACATTATTCATGCAATTAAATGAAGGTTTGGATACCCTTACTTCACAAGCGTATCATTCATGCCACCTTGCTCTTCAATAGAGAATTTCTGGCAGCCACTTGTTCATGACTATCCTGCATTCATAGCAACCTCTGAAATAGTTCCAGAATTATCATTAATTCACCATTTCATCCATCAGTTCTCCATAATATCACATGCATTCATCTCAATGCATCCATGCCATGCATCACAACATTGCACCTACACTTATGCAATCAGTCATTTACACCCTTCATATGCATACATTCAATGCATAACAACAAGATTCATAAAATCTTCTTAATGCATGTCCATTCAACGCTACCTTGCATTGATTCAGGAATACTATGCATTCAACCATACCATGGCCCAACCATGACTAACTCATATAGGATGCATTACTATCATCAATATCATTAACATGTATAGGCATGACACCTTTCTACATTCCAATATTCACATGGTAGGAGGTCTCTTACCTGGACCGATCCATGGAATTTGTCATAAGCAAACTCTTACCTGCATGGGTCTTACTTACGCCCTTACCATGACCAAATTGGTTGGTCCTTTGCAGGAGATTGCAGAATCTGCTCACCAACTTTTGTCATGGACTTGTTGCCTTATCCCTTCTCCAGAGGGTTGCTGGTCTCATCTTTCAGCATCCGCAACATATTCATCTGGGTCCATGTCATCATTGGTGTTTGTCCATTAATGCCAACGTCAAAGCAATGATTATCATTAGTGGTTCATACAGAACATATAATTCTCAATATTCTTACTAATCATGCAATATTCTATGCATGCAATACATATCCTCATGCATTTCAAGCATAAACTTAGGAAATGTAGTTAAAGTTAGCAGGATAGGGTTTTAAGGAAAACTTCCCTTTTCAAGCCTTTCATCCTTGCATGGAACTCCCTTTTCACACAGCAGCGGGTTGACTTCATAGTCCTTGCTGCCCCTGGGCATGCAATAGTCCAGATTCGTCCATTTGATAACAGCGGCCATCATTAGTGCTTTTCTGCTTCATGCTCAGATTCCGGTCACTTATCCTCTCTCCCCACTAGATAAGCTTTCCAACGCCTATTCACACGCGTCATTCCGATTCCGGATGTGAAAACCACACCACTTCCAAGAATGAAGACTTTCACTAATCTCGGCACTTTACACACATCACTGCTTTTTGGACTGGGTGCCAACTTCAGCCAACTTGAAAAATCTCTTTTTCAATGCACCATTCATCTTTTATGAATTCCGGGTTCTACTATATTGCCCCAAACATAAAATCTTCTTTCCACAAGAATGACTGTCTCAAGGGACGACGGGGGTCAAGGGGGCTTGCCCCCTTGTGGCTTCCCTGCGCCACTGCAGGGCGGGTCGAGGGCAGCGCCCTCGTTTTTTTTTTGTAAAACATTAATTTTCGCACAATTTGGCGCATTAGCCCGCTGCCATTTTCCCCTTTTTTCAGCCCTGAAATTCCCCTGAAAAACAGCTGGAAATCCTTCTAAAAACAATGGAAATCGGCTCCCTGGAAGCTCTAACCTTCCGCCGTATCGGCTCTCCAACCAATCTCTCCTCTGCCGAATCGGCTGTCGGCTGTATCTCTGATCGGCTGTCGGAAGCCTTTGGGATCGGGCGGTCTATTCATCTACGCAGCCGCAATGGCGGCTCCCCCGGAAGTTCCATCCTTCCGCAACGGCGGACGCTTCTTCCCTTTCCTCTTCGATCGGCGCACTTTTTCTTGCGGCGTCAGCAGTCTTCTTAATTGGCCGGAAGATGCCTCTAGCTTCCGCAACGGTGGACACTCGAAAGCTCCGAACCTTCCGCTGAATCGGATCCCCGGAAGCTCCAACCCTTCCGACGTCGGGCGTCGGCTGACTCTCACATCGGGCGTCGGAGCATTCTTTCCTCCGCACGTCGGACGTCGGAGCATTCTCTCTTCCGATTTGCGGAAGTTCACTTCGCGGATTCTTCCGCAACGGAGGCTCCCACATCAATCTCCCAGCCGCAACGTCGGCTTCCCCGGAACTCTCAACCTTCCAATTTCTCCAACACTTAGCCGAATTTTTAACTTTTCCGCGGCGTCGGCGATCGGGCGGATCTTCAAACTCTCCGCGGCGTCGGCGATCGGATGGATCTCGAGTCGGACGCGAGATTGCTCCGCCACCCGCAACGGTCGGAGGTTAACTCTGTGAACTCGTCCGCAACAGTCGGGTGGAAAACTTCAGTCATTCGTCCGCAACGGCGAATAGAGACTTCTCCAGCTCACCCGCAACGGTGGAATTCCACTTCCTCCAGGGGTCCGACTGCTCACACTTGGGCGATTTTTCTGAATTCGTTGCTGCTCTGCTGAACAGAGAAGGTAATTCTACCTTCTGTCATTGCATCTTCTTGGCCCATAGAGGCCCATTGTTGCAACCATGGCGCTCTGATACCATTTTGTCACGTCCCCATCCCTTGGAACGACGAACAGGACGCGACGAGCAGACCAATCATAACATCAAGGGGCAACCAGCCCATGAACATAAATCAATGCTGAGAATTAAAAGCTTAAACAGGCATAACAGGGTGCATAGTCCATCATCCAAGATGCACAATTCTTCAATCATACAGCGGAAGCAAACATTTACATACAACCAGCATTCAACATGTTCATCATAACTCATTATACAATAGATTAAATTGCAGAGAAGAAACAGTCAGCAGCACTTATCTTTTGGTGAAGAATTCAACCGCAACCAGCTACGTCACTGCAACGTTCCACCCAACCATAGGTCAGCTTTCTCATCTATCTCTCAGCAACACTGCCACCCCCGAGCTGGGCATGATTCCTCCGGAATAAGGGTAAATTGCAGGCTTATACATAGCCAAGGGGCACAAACAACAAA
>LPNX010430879.1:307782-388529 GCA_001517045.1 Pseudotsuga menziesii
CGATTTTTCCTATGGATGAACAAAACAACAGCAGGGACGCGAATTACAGTGCGTGGGTGCTTCAGCAACTCGTGGAGCCCCGAGAAAATGTCTGCGTGAGACCAAAAACGCCCCCCAAAACCTCTGCGTGAGAAGCAAATAGCCAAAAACGTGGTGAGAGTGTAAACTCACCAGGGAAGAGTGCGTGAGGGTGAAGAATGGGCAGATGTGGGTGGAGTGAGCAAGTGGGTAAGGCTGACAGCCTACCACAACCACCACCACTTCAGCAATAACTCCCCCAACCACCAGCTGAAGCATTAAAGAGGTTGACAAGGTTGGATGAGACAAAAAGGGTGACAAATAACAAAGGTAATAAAACATGGGTTTTCCCCCATAACCCAAGGTTTGACATCCCCCACCCCTTATCCTTTGGAACCATGCCCTTTTCATTCAATGTTGCACTGCCGTAGCTGGTTGTGGTTTATTTTAATTGATGTGCGGCTTTACATGATGTCAAAATATAAGGTGTCGGATAGCACGACAAACCATCGGCAAATATCCCCATTGCCGAGCATTCACAACCAAATCGATGGTGGGGCTTTTGCCTTGAGCTCCTCACCAGGATTAATTACAATATATACATCATGCAAACGGGGTCGAAACCGGGGACATTACACAAGTATAGCAATCAAACACAAGAGACAATAAACACGGTGTTTTTCATCAGGGAAACCATAAATGGAGAAAACCCCGCAACTCCCTCAGAGATAGAATCAACACAAAAGGTAAAACCCCAAAACAGTAAGATGCACTCCCGATAGCAGTAAGCTTCTTCTTGTTTAGCCCCATTGTCTTCTCCTTCCTCAACTATGCACTACACTTGAGTGTGTGAGTGATGTGTACTAAATAGAGAGTCCAACTCTCTATTTATACTAATCCCGACATGACTAAAACCCTACTAGGGCCGACCTCTACTTGGAGAGTCTAATAACCCTAGTGCCCCAGAATTGCGGGGACTTTAACCCTTAGACAATCGGAGGGTTATCCACAATGACTTGACATGACTTGTTTACATTATTGATTCTCCCGATCGGAACATCGGGGTATGACATAACATGATAACATCCTGGAATAAACATCGGGTTACAATAGATAAGAAATACAAGTGAATACATTCCGAAGTTACAATTACATCAACAGGGTTTTATTGCCTAACCTTCAATGCCCTTCGGCTTCCTGGTTTTGTTTTCTCATTCGAAAGAACTGGCTCAGCTTAGCCACAACTTATGCTTTGATCCAGTTATTGGAATCTATGTCTAGAAAGTTGAACAATGCACCAGGCAGAGTCAACAAGGTAAGTGTCAGGATTTTCAAAAACTTTTTTTTTTTTAGAAATAAAGTACCTGAACTTTTGTTTGTAATCTAAACAGATCTTAAACTGGTGCAAATTAAAGATCTCCTCATGGACTTGGAAGTTGGTCGAAGTGAAGGCCAAGGCAAGAACAAAAATCTGTGTAAGGCCTCTGTCGCTCCTATGGGACTCTTATGGAGGAAATCGGTTTTATAAGTTTCATACTCTTGCTATGAGATAATTACAAACTGCAGTTGTGTTTTACCAGTTAAAGAAATATTGTTTTTAAATATTTCTAATAGAGTAAAGAGATATTGAGCCAATCTGTTCAGTTATGGTTACTTTGAGTACATTATTTTGTTTACAGGTTTTATAACAGAACTTACCGAAGTTTAAAACATTGTTTACTATGTTTTTCCAGCTCAGCCTTGAAATACTATAGTTGAGAAAAGCTTGCTTGAAAAGAGTTTTCTTTAAAAAAAATCATTGATTTACATTCGGTTGAGAAGGTCTTAGCTGTAACAGATCTGCATACAAAATACTGTGGGTCTTTTTGTTGATTCTGGAAAAAAAATAGTTTTCTTAATTACTACTAAAGAATGGATGCATAAATTGTGCAACCCCTGTGTATTTTTTTCTTTGTAAAAAAAATGGTTTAAATGACCCTAGTTGGAATGGAGTTGAAAAATATTGTTCAGTTAAATCTCAGATTTACAAGGGTTTTTATTTTGTTTTTGGAAGAAAGTACAAATCTTGAACAAGTTTTTACCTGTGAGGTTAATTACCTTAATAACTATACTTGATTCATTGTTTTCATTGTGGAGTTTTACAGCATAAATAAAAAAGGGCAAAAGCCACTATCGTGGAAGAAGATTATTGTTTGGCAACTCTTTGTTTAAAATTTTTCCCTTTTATTTAGGATTTACTAAGCCGTGGTAAGGAAATTTAAAAAGAATCACCCAAGAGAAATATAGCAATAATTTTTTGTTAACTACTCAATCCTAACTAAGATATAAGAAATGTTGGAATTATTTTTCTTTTAAATGATATAACTTACAGAGTTTAGTTTGTAAGCCTTTACTTTGAAAATGAAATAGTTTATCATTTATGAAATTTCCACCATCCTCCTTTTACCAGAAAGTACGCCATTTAGATATATAATTACCAGGCTTAACTAAAAAAAATATAAGGGGTTCAACCCTAAGCCTGAATCTTAATCTACAAAGTCTCGCTCTGTCTAAATTAGTTTTTATTTATAATATTAAATCCAAGATATGTTTTAAAACTAAGCTAACCTTTTAAACTGTAACTATTTATTACAAATACAATGCCTGAAAATCGGAAGCCTGATTGTTTTTAAATAGTGCAGTACTAATTTCTATTGATTATATGAAGTCTTCGGATACTTTGCAATTTTATTGTAGAAAGTATGAATAGGGTAGAAAATTTCACCATTGTGTGTATATGTCATGTTCACAACGGTACACAATATTTATTTATTTTATTGTTGAAATCCTGATTAGACTCAAAAATGTCACCGTTCTGTGTACCTGTCAAGCTACATACATACTGACCCCGCATAAATACTTCGTGATTTATGCAAAATGTTGACAGGTATATACATACTGACCCCGCATAAATACTTCTTGATATATGCAAAATGATTATCCAAGATATTTTTGCAGCGATAAAAGTATTCGAGTAGGCAAGTAGATTATTATGCAGTGGATGACTGTGTATAGTTTACTGGGATATATTTTTGTTAACCATATCATATACAAAAAAATGTAGTGTTGCAGTTAGTGTATAGTTCAATAGATAAGAACAATATGCAATAGCATGCTGGTATATTGAACTTGCCCTGTAGGGGATATTTTTAACTCGTAGGATGTTAAAAGTAATCTGGTACATACTAACCCCGCATAAATACTTCGTGATTTATGCAAAATGTTGGCAGGTACATACATACTGACCCCGCATAAATACTTGATATGTGCAAAATGATTATCCAAACTATTTTTGCAGCAATAAAAGTATTCTAGTAGGAAAGTAGATTATTAGGAAGTAGATGACAGTGTGTATAGTTTACGAGGATATATTTTTGTTAACCATAGCATATACAAAAAAAACATAGTGTTGCAGTTTGAATGCCAATATTTTTTACATGCTGGTATGTTTTGAAATATCTTAAACCTTGTATTTTGTAGTTTGCAGCAGGAGTTTGTGGTAGGTATTTTATTCATTGTGGTCAAGGCACGAAGCTTTTGGTTGATTAAGGATTTTAATTATTCAAAACAAGTTCATTTCTTAAAGTGACATTTGATTCCCCACCAAAGATATATCTTTTAATAATGTTGGGTTTAGCTAGCTCATACCTAGTGTTTCCCTGTTCTTGGGAGATTTGGAGTGGGTATGAAACGTTCCTAAATGTATAGGTATGGCGGTGGGTACATGGAAATGTTTAGGGAGATTTTGTGGTAGGTTTGACCTATTCTGAGTTGGCATTTCATGATTTAGGTAGCTATTTCAATCATCCGACATGTCATCTCTTTATATAGTTTCCATGTCAGTGCAATGATTCTTCCCAATGTTTGACAGTTTCCCTATGATTTCCATTACATGAGTTTGATAAAAAAAACCACTGCAGACCAGAGGCTTAATAATCTATGTGATGATAGATTTTTGCCATTCAGCTTTCCAAATATAGAGACTAATCTTTGTTGTCAACTATAGAGTTTAACTTATTTATCTGTGTTGGTTTGATGGGATAAATGGGAGATATGGATGAGCAACCCATGAAGGAGGGGGAGGAATACCTGGGGTATTCACTGGAAAGAAAAAATGAGCAGAATGGGCTAATTGTTGGGTACAGAACCTCCATTTGATATGTCCCCACCCACTTTATAAGAAATAAATTTCTAGGGGTATGATTCAAATGCACAGAACTTTGAAATGTGAAGTGAGTTGTTTTTTGGAATGCTTTATCTTGAGGTCTCTAGGTAACTTGGCCCACATAGAAATTGGTTGGACAGATTCCTTCTGTCAAACTAAGCAGTGGACTAATCGTTGGGTACTGAACCTCCATTTGAGATGTCCCTACCCACTTTATAATAAATAAATTTCTAGGGGTATGATTCAAATGCACAAAACTTTGAAGCATAGAGCAAATTGTTTTTGGGAGTGCTTTATTTTGAGGTCTCGAGGTCCTTGAGTCCACATCAAACTTGGCCAGACAAGTCCATGCTTTCAAACTAGGGGGATTATCTGGGAAACCTTCTAAGAAGAATGTGAAATTTCATTTTTGCATTAATTGACCAGGCGCACAAAATTTCAACGCCATATTCTTTTGTAAGGTTTGAAGTTACTAGAGATAAAAACTTAAAATTCAATCTATCAAAGTTGATAGGAATATACATTGATGAGATTAGATTATTCACACTCTTTTCCCAATATCATAGCATTTAAGTAAATAGAACTATGTTGGAACACGGTGTAACAAAACCATCAAATAAAGAAAGAGAACGTTGTCAACTGTATGTTCGAAAACATTGAATTTCTTCCACGTCAATTACTAAAATTTTGTGCTCAATAAACTATTCATTATAGTAGGCAAGGAAGCAAATGCATTGTTTCAATAGCAGCGTGGTCACAATGGTTATGCATTTGAGTGTTTTATTTACCATGAAATAAGCTCATTTCCATGATAGTGCTCCACATTCTTCATTTAGACATATGCTGCTCTTAAATCATTTTCCATGTCCATTTATATACAACTTTTGTTTCAACTTATGACTTATGGCAAATGCATTTCTAGTCTACATCTTCATGACTATAGGTTATTCTCAAATGATTTCAAAAGGTTGGATTGAAATTCCAAAATGACATAAAAATCATCGATCAATGTTTCCTGTTCATGACTTTAGGTTAGATAATATAGTAGCCCATGTGTATTTTCTCTTCATTTAAAGTTAAGCAATTTTGTAATGTTTATGACAAAATTACGATCGAATGTCACCACATTGAAATATGATAGTTACAAGTTTAGAACCAATGTAATATGAAATAATCGGTAGTAATAATTGATGTTATCAAGTGGAGCATAAAATATACACGCACACTATTACAAACAATGGACTTTTACATTCATACTTATTTTAGCAGCATTCTACAACAATATGTTTCTGAAGTATTTGATAAAAAACCCTAAGAGGTGAACAAGTTTTAACTATGAATACAATTTCTTTTATTAATATACAGTATCCCGTCGGTTATCCAACGTTCAATGCCTAGTAGCTGTTGTCGGATTTCATGTCAATCCAACGAAATTGTTGTGGCTTTGATGGTAGATTGTCGTAGGAAATCCGATGGCCTTGCCGTAGGAAATCCGACGGCCTTGCCATAGGAAATCCGACAGCCTAGCCGTAGGAAATCCGACGGTCGTGCTGTAGGAAATTCAACGACCTTGGCTTGGTTGTCGAATATCCGATGTTACGCCATCAAGGACAAAAAAAATTGAAGGTGTCGAATACCCGACATGTTAGTGTCGAATTTAAGACATGGTAGCTATCAGATTTTGGCCTCAAATTCTATTGTGTGATTAGGCAACAAATATTTCTAGTTTGCAGGGGGCTTTGATAGTTTGATGGGAGTCAAGAATTAGAGCACAACAATAAAATTTTGAAGATATTTCCTTCCATCACATATATAAAGAACATAACTATGAAGCAAATCTCTTGTCCAAGAAAGCCTTAACTTTTCTAGAAGGCACTATTTTTTGGTAGGAAGTGTTATAGGGAAATGAGTTGGAGGTATCTTTTGGGGAGATATTCGTTTCCTTTTTTCTTTATGTTCCTTTTTGAAGATGCTTGTATCTATGGTATGTAGCAGTTAAATAGGTCTTTTGACATCTTTTTTCAATCTTTGTTTTTCGGTATGTATGTCTGGAATAATGTGGTACTCACATGCACAGTGTTATTAGAATGTAATGCTATTGGAACAAATGATATTGGGACTAATATTTCTCATCGCAGTTTGTAATACTTTGATTCACCTTTTGAATATCAAGTATTGGCTTTTTTGTTGTGAAAAGAAAAGTACACCAATGTGTTTATAAACATATATTGCAATAGTGCCCATATCAACATAAGGTGCACCAATGCAATTTGTTTTAAAACTTACACGTGTATTATTTACTTATAAGCATTGATTTGTACAACTAGAACTTATATATGTTTTAGTCCAACAACTTACTATGTATTAAAAAAATATTTCTCAAATCCACAAATTCAACTTATATATTTTAGTTGTTTTTATAAAATATAAAATAATAATTTGAAAAAAAATATCAATCTAAAAATATTTGTTGATATTTTAAAAATTATTGCAATGAGAGGAAATCTATGGTAAGATTTTTGAATCGGCAAGTTTTGAACCTTCAAGCAGGTTCATCTTCAGGAGGGACTCATAGAGGCTCACACTTCTCTTTTTGTATTTCTGAAAAGGAAGATATAGTAATCTTATAACCCTTTTTATGTTATAATCAACAGTCAACTAGGGTTGAAAGTTTGTTATTCAATCTTTTAATATTTGAATATTGGGTTTCCATGCTTCCTTTAACCTTAACCATTATCGCGATTGAAGTTATTAGTGCATTTTTCAATTTCTATGGCCTCTTGAATTTTTCTTTTGTAGTAATTGGGGAAAAATGCTAAGAGTTTCGATTCTCTGAGGAATATGTGATGTTTGGTAGTGTGAGAGTGTTCTGCAATTGCCGATTTTTTAATTCTTTCATGTCATAGGTCATCACTATGTTCTTTTAACCTAGTTTCGATGGAGTGTCCATACTCACTTATGTATGCCTTACCACAAGAGCATGGAGTTTTGTAGACAACTTTTTGTTGCTTTGGATGAATAGGATCTTTTTCTTTGTCAAGCATGTTTCTTAAGGAGTTTGGAGGAGAAAATGTGACTCATATGTTTTTCTTTTTTTAAATATTTTCAATTTTGTTTGTAGTACCATGGATGGATGGAAGGGTAATTTTTGGAAGAGCAGTATCTTCGTTCTTGATTTTATTTTGTTTATTTTTATTTTGTGGATGACTCTATCAATATTCTCTTCACTATATCCATTGTTCATGAGGGATGGCTTAAGGTGATCCAACTCCTCTTCTATATGTTCCATATCTTAGACTCTCCATGCATGAGTGGCTAAGGTATTTATTATTCCAATTTTTTGGGATGGGTTATGGTGTGAGTCAGCGTGAAGGTACCTTGATCCGGATTTATGTATGAACGAAATGAAAGAACATATACATAATCATAATAACAGACATTTTGCAAAGATAACAAAGATATAGTAAACACATATTCTATTAAATGGCGAAAATAGAATAGACTGTAATACAATTGCTAGAATGGTGGTAGCTATCTCTGAGAAGAGATGTGGCTGCTACGCTCATTCGTGCCAAGCTGAATACAAAATGAGGCCAGAGGGACCTAATTATAATAAGAATGAGGTGAGAACCCCAAAATTCTAAAACGTAACCCTAGAAGATGAACCGTCATAAAGTTTGCGGCCCCAAGGTGGTAAGTTGAACAGTCAACTTCCCGGGGTCATAACTTTTGCATACGATCTCCGATTTGGGCGTTCGATAGCTCATTGGAAAGGTCTGTCTAAGTTTTACAACTTTTGGTCACCCAAATACATACTAATGGCAACCATTTGGCCCCAAATCTACAAAAATCATCGTTTAGGGCCTCAAAATGGCCGCGGAAGTTTAGGACTAAAAAAATTGCAGAAAAATAACTAGGAAACTGCCACAATGGACAAATGTTTTGAGCCAGTGGAATAGGTGGGTGGCCACCGATCTCCATCTGGATCAATCCTCCCTCCTTAGGAAGCAATGGTATCCATTGTGTCTAATCCCATATCATATCTCGAACTGTGTGTTGATTTGATCTCCTGGTGCGACATTTGCTGAAGTGAAGAGGCTGCTTTTCTTTGGCATCCCGAGAGGGTTGTAATTGCTGTGTGGATGATTTGTTTTTGAATGAGCACCTTGAATGCATGGAATTGCATTGTAGAGGCACTCGAATAGATGAGGAAACAATGGCTCTGTCTCCTTCTTGTGTCTGATGAGTAGAGACACCCTGTGCAGAGGGTGTGGAGGTCTCTGTGATATTATGTTCTCCTTCAGATGCAATTGTGAAGAGGAATAATTTTCTGATGTGGGAGCTTATCTTCCTACCTTGCGAGACTTTGTTAGGTGCAACGATCTCTGGTATTCGATAGACTTTTTCTCCCAAAGTAACAATGACACTGCAAGGCCGTGACTCATATACAGCATGCCGCTTCCACATATATGGTTGTCCTAAAAGAACATCACATACTTCAAGTGGGGCCACATCACACAATACCTCGTCTTTGAAAGGCTTGATTCCATATGGCAGGAGGCATTGTTGAGTAATGCGGATACCTCGTCCTTAGCTTAGCCAACCGATGCTGTAAGGTTGCGGGTGTGGTGTTGTTGGAAGCTCCAATCTCTTGACGACTTCTGTTGATATTGGGTTCTTTTGGCTACCGTTGTCAACAACAAAATGTAGAGGCATCCCCTTCACCCACATCTGTGAGTGGAATAGGCGCTCCTCTGCCTTTGACTCTTCAGGATCCTCTAGTTGAATCTGTGCAGTAGTAATAGTGGCAGTGGGGTCTGCATCAATGATCTGCCTCCCATTGTGTGCGGCTATGGCATTGGGTTCAGAATCAGAATCAGGATTTGATTCTGAAGATTTGATCTCAGACACTAATGATTGCTTTGAGCGACATTCATCAGTGTTGTGCCAAGGGATTTTATGAAATTCACACCACTTACCAGTGTCCTTCTTTGTCTTTCGATCTCCTTTCTTTGCTTGTGGCGGGGACTAGTTTTCATTTTCTTTTGATGTGTTCTGTGGGCCAGGGTTTCCCTTGCCTTGCTTCTACGGTGGATTCATAGGTACATAGTCTCGCTTGTTCTTTTGTCGAAATTTCTCCTCGATTTTGACAACATACCGATAGGCGGATCCAAGTGAAGAGATGTCGAGGAAGTCCATCTCAGTTCGGATGTACCGATGTAGACCACTGCGATATTTCAGGATTAGGTGCCACTCGGAGTCTTTGATACTCAGCTTTGTCCGCAGGGTATGAAATTTGTTGGTGTACTCCGACACCGTCTGGTCCCTTTCTTGATGTAGAATGGTCCATTTTGTATACTGGTCATCATAGTTTCCCATAGGGTAATATTGTTCCCTGATGACATCTATGAAAGAGGCCCAAGTGGGATTTGTTTCAAACATTCCAGACTCGTCTGATGAGTTTTGCTCACAATAAGTGCCCCACCAATTTTGGACATGGGGGACTGTCTTAAGGAGCGCAAAGGTGATCTTTAGTCTATTGAAAAAATTATGGACAGAGAAATACCCTTCTAGAACAATCAACCAATTATCCAGGGCATCTGCATCGATATTGCCTTCAAATAAAGGAATATCAAAGTTAACTTGTACCTTGAATGGATTTGCATCCCCGAACCGGCTGCTCGTTGAAGATGCACTTGCCATCACCGGCATTCGTAGAAGGATTTGGGCGAAACTATCCATCATCTTGTTCCTCTGTCACTCAAGGGCTTCCTCGAGCAACGACTTGATAGGATCTCCTGCTCCGTTGTCTCTCTTTTCTTCCACCATGGGAGGTCGTTTGGGACGGTGAGAATGATCAAGTGAAACTAGTTCGAGACCAAACTCTCTATACTCGGACCTCATCGGGGACATGCACCGAGAAACAATCAAAGAGCAGATTGCTCTGATACCAATGATCTGGATTTATGCATGAACAAAATGAAAGAACATATACAGAATCATAATAACAGACATTTTGCAAAGATAACAAAGATATAGTAAACACATATTCTATTAAATGGCAAAAATAGAATAGACTGTAATACAATTGCTAGAATGGTGGTAGCTATCTCTGAGAAGAGATGTGGCTGCTACGCTCATTCGTGCCAAGCTAAATACAAAATGAGGCCAGAGGGACCTAATTATAATAAGAATGAGGTGAGAACCCCAAAATTCTAAAACGTAACTCTAGAAGATGAACCGTCATAAAGTTTGCGGCCCCAAGGTGGTAAGTTGAACAGTCAACTTCCCGGGGTCATAACTTTTGCATACGATCTCCGATTTGGGCGTTCGATAGCTCATTGGAAAGGTTTGTCTAATATTTACAAATTTTGGTCGGCCAAATGCATGCTAATGGCAACTATTTGGCCCCTAATCTCCAAAAAACGTCATTTAGGGCCTCAAAATGGCCCCGAAAGTTTAGGACTCAAAAAATTGCAGAAAAATAACTAGGAAACTACCACAATGGACAATTGTTTTGAGCCAGTGGAATAGGTGGGTGGCCACCGATCTCCATCTGGATCATACCTATCTATGTGAGTTCTTTTTTTATATACCTGGTGAGAGAGATCTATCATGCTTCCTTGTGATAAGTACATCTAAGAAGGGAATGGATTTTGCATCTTCTTTCTCCATGTTGAACTCAATGCTTTCACATTGATTATCCAGGTGTCTTAAGAACTCGTCCAATTTATCTTCCCCATGTGGCTAATTGCTAAATATATCATCTACAAATATGAGCCACAATCTTGGTTTCTGCGGGAATGAGTTAATTGGTTTTTCTTCAAACTCTTCCATAAAAATGTTTGCCACAATCGATGAGAGTGGTGAGCCCATTGCAAACCCCTAGATTGTTCATATATATCTCTTTGAAATCATAAATAAGTTGACCTAAGACACATCTCAACCAGGCAAGCAATTTCGGGATTAGATACTTTCTTAATGACTTCAACCGCACCATCAATTGGAATTTTTGTGTAAAGTGATACAACATCGAAACTGGTTAATAGATCATTATCATTTGTCTGCCAATCATTCATCATTTTTACCAGCTGAGAGGAGTCTTTTATAAACGAGAAATATTTACCAACTAGGGGTTTACGATTCTTTACAGTAATGGACAATGTCTAGGAAAGATAAGTCAAGGCATCCTAAGCCCCGTTTTATCTAAACTAAGGGTCAAGGATGAAGGCATAGGATTCGATGGTAGAAACAAAAAGTCTATGAACTCCAAGATCACTTTTGTGAAGGAAAAATACATGCCAAAATTTCCATGCTCATTAGAAAAAAGAAAAATAGTGATGGAAGACAAAAGCACACTTCGACACCATTATTCTTGTGGGGAGCCGCAAAAGTGTAGTGAAGGGAAGAGTTCAAGGACTTAGACTGCAATAACACTTAGAAAAAATGACAAGATATTTATCCAGAACAAGAAGAAGAATAAGACCAAGAAGTATGTATATGCTAAGACCTCCATTGTTTGTCATTTCTATAAGTAGAAAGGACACAAATTTTACCATTGTTGTTATTCATAGAAATGTCTCTTTTAGCAGAAGAATGGCTATTATGTGGTATCTTGTTGGGAGAAACAAGCCACATACTAAAAGCTATATTTATTTCAATGGAAGAATAACAATTGGACTTCCCCAAACCAATAGAGAACCCAGAAGCATATGGAGAGAGAGAAAGTGTGTGATAGGCAGTTCTTACAAAATCACCAAGAATTTGTTCCACTACTATAAATTGAGTGGACACTGGGAAGCAAAGTGTTGCAGGCGTCATTGAGATAGTTTCTTTAGAAATATCACACCTAATAGAAGGGTGTGGAGACTAGAGTTTAAAGAGAATCATGGAGCTTCTTACATCTCCAATCCAAGGAGCTATAGCATCACACGAGATTAGTGTCACCAAGGATGTGAATAGTAGGATAATGCCAACATCAAGGGAAAACCAAACCCAAATTTTTATTTTAATAGTGGAATATAACAATCCATTCTTAGTCATGTGTCGATTATTAGGACACAAATGTAAATGACCTTGGGGTTTCCTTGGAACTCCAGGAAATCCACTAAATCAAAATTGATGAAGGGTAATTCTAGAGGTGGTGGTTGAACACAAAGAATGTCATCTGATTGACATTGTTGTAGAACACAAAGTGATAGTAAGCGCAAATAGAAGAGAATTGTTTCCATGTATAGAAGAAATTGATCCTATTGGAAGAAGACCATGCAATCACCCTTTTGTAGATTGGTTGAGATATCATTATACAATGAGCGTTGTATACATTTGGCAATGAACAAGAGAAGATCAGAATTTGACTTGGATTCACTAACTACCAAGATGGATTGTCTCCAAGTTTGAGAATGCAATAGACTTCCATGTTAGATATGAGAGTGGGTTATGATGAAAGTATTTGGATCTAGATATTAGATTATGGCAGGTAGATCTCTAGCCAAAAAAAGTCTTCACATAAATTTCACAGGAGAAATAAGAGAAGAAAAATTAAAGAACAATATGAGAAATCTTCCATTTTCTATATTCAGTAATACAATGGTGTTACAATAAATATAATTCCAATCATGTGGATATCTACCAACTAAACCTGACTGAATGGTTAACTAAGAGTGTCTAAATCACTGCATGGGAGAAACTAGTCTAACTCCACTTTTCTAATTCAGTTAATAATCAGTTAAAACTAGTTAAACCAGTTAAACTGATGAGGTAGGTGAGAAAAGGTGCCTGCCCTCATGCAGCCATGAAAAACTGGTGCTAACTAAACTGAAAGACATCTAACTGAATGTAACTAGAGATTAACTTAGCATATCTACTTACCTACCACAACTAACTGATGGAGGCTGTTGGTGGCATTCATAGTGGCTCCTAAAATGTAGGGATTGGTCTCAGAGGAACATCAGTCATGCATGCACATGTAGTAAGTGGAAAATAACCTCTCTATGTGTTCCTCGCACTCTAGTGCAGTAATGTAGTTCCCCTAAGTTAGGCAAAATAATCTAATAGATTTTATGTAGTTAAAGGAGACAAAGGGAGGATTAATAATAATCCTAACATACCCCTTTAATCCTAACTTTGTATGACTTGGGCCCTGGTAACTAACTCCAAAGGTCACCCATTACAATCTAAAAGTAAAAAATATGTATTCATGTAAAATGAGGGGAAAGGAAAAACCGCATGGGGAAAATCCTTCCTCAAAAATGGACATGGCACAGGATTTAAATGAATATCTTCACTCCGTCTTTGTTATTCACTTGAATAAGCTGTATTTATTGATTCTTGGTGAAAAAATTTGTGGATTTGTTGTAGATTCCTTGATCATGCATCATATTTTCAATGATGTGTAGACAAAAAGCATGAGGAGAAGCCCCTTGTAGCTCATCTTCTGGTGATTAAGGATCATCATATGAGTTCTCTTTGATGTGACAACATAAAATATCAGATCTGAACATAAAATCATAGATGGAAAAGATATATGTGCAATCATCTCCTAACCAAGAAACATCAATGAAATTGGCAGGCACAATTTCTAGTTTAGCTGCATAATGGTGAACCCGATCATGAACCTTCTTTCCAAACTGATGTGAAACATTTATAATTATGTAATAGATATTATTAGGCTCTAAAATATCAGAAATTAATTCATACGGAGCAGCAAGAAATCAAGGTATAGTGTCTCCAAAATCTTGTTGAGTTACAGTAGGAATACTAGGTTCAACTAGTCTACACCAACAATTGGGCAAATATGGTGAGCACAAGGATCTAAAATTCAAACTAATAAAAGTTATATCAGACCCAAATGTTTGTAACAAAATACCACGTATATCCAATGATAATTAAAACCAACCAATTATACAAATCAAAGAAATGATAACAACTTTCACTAGTGATACAATATAGGAAACTGTGAAATTGACTAGTTTACCAACTGAGGAGTTTGGGAGTTGTAGGGTATTCTAAGTATAAAATGTATGGGAAAGAGGTCTCATAACATGAATATCATCCTGAAAATAATATTATAAATCATATAAAGAATAATCTGAATGGAATTTGAAGGATTCAGATGAAGACAAGTCAGAAACTAGTGGTAAAAAACTAGTATTGAGAGGAGATGGCTATTGGAGACTGATAGGTATTTTTTCAAGGGGAGGCAAAGAGATTTCTGATTATGATATATAAAAATGAGTATTAAAATCAGAGATATCAGAAACATACTTTATTTTAGCAACCAAATCATGAGAATCATTACCTTCGAATTGCACAGTGTTACAGTGCCCCTAGAGATCAACGAATTTTTCCCTTCTTGCAAAATCTGGCACATCAATGTTGTTTCTTTCGAACAACTGAGTCATGATGTCCATTTTATTTTTAAATAAATAATTTTCATTATGATAATATTTTCTGCAATAGGTATGCTCTGATCTTCCTTTCTTCTCTCCCTTCTTCTTGAAATTCGAGCCCTCATCAATCGAATTAGAACCTTCATCTTTGAAGTATGACTTTGCCTTTTTCTCCTTCACTTTTAGCTTTCCTTTGGACTTAATATTCTTTCTTCCAATATCAGCAAGAGCATGATCCTTTGAGGTTTTCAGAGTCCCCATTCGAATCAGCTTGATCTTCTATTGTGTGAGAGAATCTATGAATGCATCCAAGGTTGGCATCATCCAATTTTAAACTGCAAGATTATTAGCATAGAATGTTGACACAAAAAAATGTGTATTCTAGACCCAGATTTGATAGAATGGATAGGATAAAATGATATTATTCCTTCATAATCCCACAATTATGTGTTTTTGGTGAGAGTACTGAATACATGCACAAAACTCGAAAGACATTTTTTGTTTAGCTTGACCAGGCTCTGATACCATATTAGATTTTGGTAGGCAAATCTTGGGCCAAAAACAGTCTTCACATAAATTGCACAAGATAAATAAGGGAACAATAATTAGAGAAAAATATGAGAAATATTCCATTTTCTATATTCAGTAATACAATGGTGTTACAATAAATAGAATTCCAATCATGTGAATATCTGCCAACTAAACCTGACTAAATGGTTAACTAAGAGTGTCTAAATCACTGCATGGGAGAAACTAATCTAAATCCACTTGTCTAATTCAGTTAATAATCAAATAAAACCAATTAAACTAGTTAAACTAATGAGGTAGGTGAGAAAAGGTGCCTACCCTCATGCATCCATGCAAAACTGGTGGTAACTGAACTGAATTAAGACATCTAACTAAATGTAACTGGAGATTAACTTGGCATAACTACTTACCTACCACAACCAACTGATGGAGGCTGTTGATGGCACTCATAGTGGCTCCTAAAATGTAGGGATTGCTCTCAAAGGCACATCAGCTCATGCATGCACATGCAGTAAGTGGAAGATAACCACTCCGTGTGTTCCCCCACACTCTAGTGCAGTAATGAAGTTCCCCATAATCTAATAGAATTTATGTGGTCAAAGGAGACAAAGGGAGGATTAATAATAATCCTAACACTTGAGACTTATTAGATACTAGATTTAATGAGCATACTTGCAATCTAGATGGGAAAAAAAGCCATATCCAAATATAGAACTAGAGCCAATGGCCAAATCCATAGTCAAATCTAGATTTGTGACAAGAAGCGAGAGTTAGGCCATGCTCTAGAGAAGTGGACATAAGATACGTCAATCAAAAGATCCGTCCTATAATATTTTGGAGACTGAAAATCCTCTCAATTTGGAGGTGTGATCTGAAATGGATTCGTGCAAATGAGTGTCTATAATACTTAGAACCTAACATTGTAATTCGATAATTAACAAATATTAGATAACACATGAAAGGAAATGCATTGTATAGATAAATGAGACAAAGGAGAATAAAAATAAGAAATGAAATAAACTAAAGAAAGTGAAAATAGAAGAGAGGAATGGGAACATAAAGGTCTGTCTCTTGGCCTTCCCATTATGACCCATCTCTCAAACAACTTCTTTTACTTTCACTCTCAAAGGGATTTTTCTTGTTTTCTAGCCAAGACAGGAGAATGCCAAAGTGCCAAAATTTACATTCTAACTAGACATTTCTGAAATAGAGAACTAAGCAAACATTGAATGTTGGTTTTCTCATTTGGGATTCCAAGATAAATATGTTGTTCATATGCAATTATTTATCTATGTGTGTTGCAATTATGTTGTATTAGTTTGCATATATGGTGTAATGAAGCTTCTATGTTATTTAAATGGTCACAATTAGTGGGGAGAGTGTGAAGATGAGTTTTTATTTAAACTTGTAATTATATTGCAATGCTTAGTTGTCTTGTTTCATATAGACCATAACAAATGTTTTCCTTTCACCATCCAATCAACCCTGAAGCTCAGAGATCAATGGTTGACATCTCGAAGTTATTGCACTTTTGTAAGGAGTTTGCAATTTGTTTTTTTTAATAGATATTAACTGTGGGGTGAATTTATCCTTACATGGGCATTTTAATGTTGTTTATAATATTTTCTCACATCCCTGGAAAATTATCTCTTGAGTGGGTGATTTTTTCATTAGCTTGGCAAGTTTCTGTTAGAGCAAATAACCCTCTACCTTTCAACCTAAACCTTAACTTGATGACTATAGTTCCCAAAACCCCATCCAAATTGACCACCTGAGTCAACTCTAAGATGGATTCCTAGAATTGGGGATGCAGGGCCTTGGTTTGAGGAATTGTTCCCTGATTTTAAGAGTGATTGAGCTTGGAACTAGTTGAGGACTAGATTCGTTCCACTAATATAGGGCTTAAATGACCTTAAATATCCCTAAAAAACCCTAAGCACACTAGTTGAAATATTTTATGGATTTTCATGCACTTAGAGTCAGTTGCTTGCACATCATTCAGTAAAAACTAGTGACTGGGGAGTCTTGGGCCAGTTAAACTAGGTCTAGGTGAGTGTGCGTGGCTAACTAAGGGTATTTGGCTCTAGTTAATCCTAACTAGTCTCCAAGCACTACATGAGCAATTTGAATAGAATCCTGACCTAATTCAAATTGCCTTGTTATATATTGTGTTCACCTCCATTCATTACAGTTAATGAAATACATCATTCTTTTCTTCTTATCTACTTAGAGTTTTTGTGTAATGATCTAACATATCTCATTTGTTACATGATAGATTGTTGATTTTATTTTCATAGTATATCTCTTCTGTTTATTGGGTTTGATATATATGCTCAAATCTTATATGTAATTAGGGAGACAAGGGTACTAAACTAGTTAGTGTTCTAATGATTTTTTTTTCAAGGATCAAGATTGTGCAAGTTAAATAAGGGATTTTGCATCCATAAAAAAGTATCTTGTAGAAATCAAAGAGCTCATTTGTAGCTCATTTGCATCCATGGATCTCTTATCTCCCCATCTCAGTTGCTACATAGTTGGTATCCTAGATATAGTCTTGTTTAAGGTTGTATCCATCAAAGAGATCATTTGCAACCATTAGAGAGCTCATTTTCAAGTTTCCATCAAAGAGATTTTTGCATCCATTAAAGAGCTAATTTGCAACCATATATCTCCTATCTTCCTAGCTCAATTGCTACACAATTGGTATGCTCGATACAATCTAATTGAAGGATTCCACATAAGATTCACAACACATGTTCTACGAGGACATATTCACATACATTGAGGGGATGCAAGAGTACCCAAAAGCTTCGCAACATATGGAATATGAGTACATATGCACATCCATTATTGTGACCACTGAGCTGAGGAAAACCCTTTTATAAGCCTAGAAGAATTTGTGATCTACAAATTTATTCCATCCATTGGAGAACTTGTCCCAAATCAAGTTCAAATTGAATTCCATTAGAAAACTTGTCCCAAATCAAGTTCAAATTGAAGTCCATTAGAAAACTTGTCCCAAATCAAGTTCCTATTGAATAATACCTCCAAAATGTCTTCTCATTCTTCGGATCTACAACATTTTCTCATATAGTTCACCAAGTTCTGCACAAAATCTTCAAGGGGTTTGTTATGTATCTAAGTAGTTAGAGAGCAAATATTTTAATTAGTAAATGTAAATTTATCATATGGTCAAACCTTTCCATTGATATGGTGTGTTTAGACCTATAAAAAGGTATTTTTATCTTATTGTAAAAATCATCCTAATATATCAAATTATTCATGGCTTATTCGATTTATCGTGGGTTCATAAATTAAATATACACCAAGTGGTATCATAGTTGTGCCACTCCTTGGTATCTTCCGCAGTTCCACCCATCTCATCATTCTCCCTCTTGCTCATTTCACTTCTCCCTGTCTTTTCCATGCCAATGTTCTCCCATCTTCCATCCTCCCCATCTCCGCCGTAACCCCCCTCTTCCCTCGCACTTTCATGTTGCACATCCTTTATCCCGCATGCCTCCTCCTTATGCTCACCCTTTATGTCTTCTCTCTCATTCAGCTTTGCTGCCAAGCCTCCTCCCCTCCTCATGTCACCTGCTCACATCCTGCCCCCATCTCCTTCCTTTCGCCCATGCCACCATTCCCCCTCTCCATCTGCTACCTGTCACCCTTCTCCACTTTCCCACCTGTATGTTGATACGACCTTCCATGCTGCCACTTCCACGCAGCCCTACAGCCTTCCTCTACTAGCGGTCGCCTCCCCAAGCCTACACACACTTAAGAAAAAAGAATTTAATTAATAAAAAAATTATTATAAAATAATATTATTATATTGTATAATAAATTATTGCATTAAGTCTCCAAGTTAATATATATATATATATATATATATATTCCCCCTTACATAAGGAATATGTCAGGGATGAAGGAAAATTAAGGAACAAATGGATATTTTGGAAAAAAACCAAGTTCAGGATTCTAAAAATCTCAAAGGTTTACACTCAAGGCTCGACCAAATCAAAGCAGAGCTACACAAATTCAAAGAAGAATTATCAGAAACCGTCAAAAAGGAAGTCAACAAAGTTGTACCATGGGATATGGAGGGAGTAAGAAGAGAGATAGCATTAGGTTTCAAAACTGGATTAAGCAAAATCATGCGGTATCTAGATGAAAAGGATACCACAAAATTTGGCAATGTGTCAGGAAAAGAGAAACCATCCTCAAGTTCAAGAAATACAAAACATCACAAGATAATTCCACCTAAAGGGGGAATCCTACAAGAAGAGGCCGATCACGATCATTCCCCAAATCCTAAACAATCATTCTCTTCTCGAAGGCCACACATAGGCAGATATCAAATGAAACCCAAGTTAGAATTGCCAAAATTTGATGGCGAAACAAAACAAAGCGTGGCGTGGATAAAAAAAGGCAGAAGATTTTTTCTTCATACACAATATCATATCCGGCAAAGAAATGATAAATTATTCCTAGATGCAACTAGAAGGTTGGGCATATAACTGGTATATGTTATGGAAGGCTACAACATAGGAAACTACGCAACTTTTAACCTCAAACCCGTGTACATCGGGATGTGTGCATAAAGCCAAATAGTTTTGTATTTTTCCTCATATGAGTTCGAACAACTTGACTCTTGGCCTTCCAAATGCCTTGAGAATGCTTGGATTCAACCCTCCATTACCCTTTTGGAGTGCTATATAAGGAACCCCTTGGATACATTGAAGAGGAACCCTCCATTACCCTTGGAGGAATTGAAGAGGAATGCTTGGATTCAACCCTCCATTACCCTTTTGGAGAGCTATATAAGGAACCCCTTGGATACATTTAAGAGGAGGAATTGAAGAGCAAGTAAACTGTCAAAACCCCAAATTTTCTGAAAAATTTAAAATTTTTAAATTACAGTTAAATATCATAAATGCAGACACTAAATGTTTCATTAGTTATATGTTATTAAATTTATTATCTGCATTATCTTTTGATTGCGTTTATCTTTGTAGAACAGTTTTCTTTTCAGTTACTAATTTATTTCCTTTTTGCGACCACAAGGTGGGGCTGTCATGAAAAACTGGGCTTACTTAGCTTTCGAGCTAATGCAGAAAGTTTCTCCTGTTCTTACAGGTTACAGGTAAGAAGATTGGTTGCTGCTTGTCAAAATTCTAAAGTCTTTAAATACGAGTTTGTTGCAAATCAAAAGTTCAGTAAGACAATAATTGCTAAGCACATATCAATGCTTATTGAGGTAAATCCATTAACTGCTCTTCTTTCTAGTAGAAGTAGATTTATATTTCTTAAGATTACTGAACTGTCTGATATCTATCATAGTTGTCAGTGTCAAAAGATCTTAATTAAAATTACTTACAAGTAGAGTAATAAATGGCAGGTTTATAAAATCAAAAGTTTACTTTTAAGAATGCATAAATGTAATTACATCGTAATATGCATTAATAAGGGGGTTTACAATGCACTGTTACCATTTTCAAATTACCCACTGAAAGGGATATACTCTAGCTGATGCACTAAGTCTTATTTACACTACAACTAAATGAAAGCATACTAAAGCTCATCTTAGATCTGATAGATAACCTACTGTAATTGGTTTTTATTCTATCCCTTTATTTATAAAAAAAAGGACTTATTCTTATTGGATTATTATCCTTAAAAGAATGTACAACATAAAAGTTTTAAGGTCCGACAATTACGTTGATAAAAATTCTATTAAGGGATTAATGGCTTCATCCATATATGTTATAACTTCTAGGTTAAGACCATTCATTCCAGATAATACTTTCATCAAAATATTTGGTTACTTTTTCCTTTTGTATGTATTTATCAACTTAGATAAATATGGCAATACCAATGGGATTAACGTTATTGACAGGATACTTGCCATAGTTGATTCTACAACACCCTTAATATTGACCATTTATATATTCTATAAATTAAATAATAAATATGTTGGTTGAATACTTGTGTAAGCATTATTCTTACTTACATATGTATTATTATCTTCCTTCTACAATAAAGTTACAAAATTTATTCTTATTAAGGTTGTAATTTGTTGAAAGAAGAATAGTTATTCACCTGGATGGAGAGGTCATAAACAAGACCATAACATAATAAGTTTATGGATTTTAACTCCCAAGAAAATCTTAAAAACCTTTACTTCATTCATTCCAAGCTAGTATATAAGATTATGTCATACACTTATCACCCTTGATAGAGTATAACCTTTGATCAAATGGTTTATTAGGTAAGAAAAACATGTTACGAAGTTCTATGCCATATTGCTAGCTATACCCACGATGAACATAGAAATTAAACACGATTTGCAAAAGCATATCATAATGTATTCAATGAATTGTTTAACCTTTACGCCAAAAGTGAGCTATAATGCAAGGCTTATATATATATTAATGAGTTTTTGTTATCATAATGCAATTAATAGGTTGACCTCGGCTGATGACTAAAGTCGAACCTTTGAACTCAGCCCAATGATTGATGAAGTCGTTCCTTGTGCTTGCTCCTGGACGACTATGGGAATTTACCCACCGTGTGCAAATTATTTAAAGTGAGACGTGGCATAGTTTTGTCCAAGCGTCGTGAGGTTAAAAGGGCCACCTCTAACCCTAACTTTTCATTCTCCTTCCTGTCTACTGCTCCATTGCTTTCGACTCCTGTCTTTTGACTGTGAATCTTCCCTTGCTTGGCACTGTGAGTAAGATACAACTACTTTCATGCATGCTTCACCCTCGTTTGCTTGCTTTTCTCCAGAAAATCCTCATTGTATGAGTGTTATTCCTTCTGCGGCTCGTTAGGGAGCAATGTAGCTTTCTCTGCTAAGTTCTGGGTTATTATTGTGAAAGCTTCTTGAATTTTCTTGCACTCATCCTGCACTCAGTCGCTGTGGCTCTTAACTCTGTCAGTAACTTCTCCCTACCTTCTTGCAGCGATGAAGGGTCTCCTTCTACTTGCACTGGTGGTTGTTTGTCTGTTCTTAGGAGGTCACGCATCCCTCAGATTTTAGGTATGAAGCTGTTATTACTTACAGTACTTTGCAATTGATTTCTTTACATTTATAAGTATTCAATTCATAAGTAGTGTATTAACATTGTTTTCTTCTTGTTACAAGTGATAACTCAACATTTGGGGGAAAAGCAGCGAGAGAGAGGAACAGTCTGCTAGCCTTTGGTAAGCCCTAGACTTTCCCATGGCCATCCCATCTTGTTCAAACCCTCATGGAAAGTTAAGGGTTGGTCGTTGCGGCCTGAAAGACCCTCATGGGTTTTGGTTGTTTGCTTCGCTGTTTTTCATAGTTGTTAAGACCCTCGCTTACTGCAGGGCCCTCCGGCTTCGTCCATGAGTGTACATTTTGTTTTGTATATAATACTGTGTTAAAAGTAAAAGAACAGGCTGTAAAAGCCTCCATATCAAAATTTTTAGTACGGCCGTGAGTTATTATTACTGAACTGGATTTTACAGTTATAATCTTTGTATATTTTGGATGGATAGATTTTGAGAGTAAAGAAATAACTCCGTTTCTTTTTAAATTACTGTTTAATATTTGAGGCCGTGAGCCTGACTTGGAAAAGGGTTTACAACCCGTGACTTCTACCTTTGCTGTAATTATAAAATTTTATAGGGTTTCCACCCTAAATCCATTATAATAGTTGTTAATACTATTTTCCTTTCTATATTCTTTGTTTATGTTACAGCACTGAAATTTATATACTTGTTTATATTATAATTGATAATTGAGTCTCGGCAGTAACATAATATTTACTACATTTATCTTTTTCTTATTATATACCTCTGTTCAATTATGAGGTTGTAGTTAGGTTGTATAAATTTTACTTAAGCTTAATAAATTAAACATTCTGTCACCCTATTAAATTAATGACAACGCATTAGTATACTTGATTTTATTTTCATAATAATTTTATAAATTATTAGTAGAGTTTTTCCTGTATATTATTCTTATTTTCATTTTGTTTTATTTTCAGTTATTCTATAAAATCTGTCAAGGTTATTATATATAATATGCTAAAGAATAAAATAAAATACTGAAAGTCCTATACGAAGTACTTAAGTAACTAACAGTTACTTCTCTTCTTTTAAGTATAGGAAATGTAATTTTATTTAATAATACTGAATTTAAAATGATATTGTTTCTATAGTTAGTACATAATCTGCATGCTTAGTCTATGCAACATATATAAAAGAATATAATATAATAGAGAGGATATAATATAAGACTATTGTCTTACCTGTAAGTGCTATGGCTTCTTAGTTTATTTTATATAAAGGAAAATAAATGTTATTATAAAACTGATACCCTTATTCTATGTTTATTCATAAACGTAAATAAACTTAGTATTTTATTACTGTATTATTTACTTCGTAGACATATTCTCTATGTCCCTTATTGTCTGGTTTAAACTTCAATATAAAGAAAGTAAGAGAACTAACTAAGTCCTACATTGTTAACATCTTAAAAGTATAAGTTAGCATTTGTATGTTTTGTTAAAACTTAACTAAGTAGAACAGAATTGAATAAAGGAAATATATTACTTCCCAAGTAAATTCTGCTAATAACTAAGTACCTGTAAAAATAAATAGAGATCCTAGCTATTCTTCCTTCAATTTGAATAATATACTTGCAGTGGTTTAATCTGTAAGTAAGTAAACTGTAAATCATCTTTTCTAACTTAACTCTACTTTAGTGGACTACTATACTCTTCTTTGCTGTTCAAATAGTAGTAAAGAAGTAATTATAATATCAAGACTATTTTCTCTTCTTGAACCTATTACTATCAGTAAACAATACCATTTATTTCTCTGTTTCTAAAAGACTTGACAGTCTTCATTACAGATTCATACAATTCCTGATACAAAAGATATTTCTTTTAAAACCATACAAAGAAACACTCTGAAATTCCATTCATATTCTATTTTATATTATCATCATATCATCTTTCTTTATAATTTTACCCCTGTGCTAGAGTACGGTCTGGTAAACCCAGATGTGGAAAAACACAGTGGGTTCTTATTTTTCATCAAAAGATTCTATTACTGATAAACTAAAAACATTTACATCACTAAACCAGTTAAATCTTTATATCATAAACTACAAACATAACATTCAACCATTCACAGTTATTAAAACAAAGACAGTTAGGTGACAGAACCTGTTTGAACTTGGACAACAACAGCAATGGGAGGCCATTCCTCCCTACCAACTCCTGTAGAGCGCTCAAACAGCGACTCCTCAGGACCCCTGAGCTTGCTCTGGTCTCCCTGGCTGGAACTAGGTGCAACAATAGTCAAATACCAGTTTTCAAACTCAGTATCAATACTGAACTTATCAGTAAGTTCTTCCAGCTAACAAGCTATAATAGACCAAGTTACTGCAGCATTCCTCTCAGAACAACTTCCTTACTGTTTTTCCCTTTTTCCCAAATGAATTTTCCTGAATAGCATTCCACCTAAATGATTATTCTCTGGAAAATATCTGAGCAGCCCCCAGCTCTATTCATTGGGTACTTTTTAAAAGATTGCCTAGGTCTTTTTTGGTTAGTTGTCATTTATTGAGCCACCTACTCTAATCCCACTTTCTTGGGGGA
Organism: Pseudotsuga menziesii; assembly: GCA_001517045.1. Taxonomy (NCBI): domain Eukaryota; kingdom Viridiplantae; phylum Streptophyta; class Pinopsida; order Pinales; family Pinaceae; genus Pseudotsuga; species Pseudotsuga menziesii. The sequence continues at coordinate 332,565 of LPNX010430879.1, forward strand.
TCATGACCCCAAATATAGGGAAGTTGCCACCTGCAACTTAGGAAGTGTTTGAGGATGCTTCCACTTGTCTTTTGCCCTCCACCTAGTTCCATCCACCAATTTGACCAGTAACCTCTTATTAACAGCTCTCCCATGCTGTTGTCTCCACTTTTTATTTATTAATAATAAAATGTTTAGAATTACATTCCACTTCTTTTGACTCTGCTGATTCATCAGTTCCTACTTTAGCATTAAATTTAACATAATGTCTCAGGAATTTAATTAAAACAATTAATATTATTTTACAAAATTGGGGTATGTGACATAAACTATAGTCCATTGTTGCCACAGTTTGCATATACTTGAGTCTGCATCCATTTTTCCCTTTGGAGCACTTTGTGTTCTTCCCAAGATTTCCTTTGCTTGTGAGCTTGCTATTGAGAGATGGAGAATTAAGGTGGTGGAGGCCCAGGTGGAGGACTCAGTTTCTCTGGTTCGTAGACGTGCCGACATAGGTTGTCACTCTTGTAATCTCTGATTTTATTAATAGAAATATATTTTTCTGTCCAATTAATGTGAAATTGAATGAATAGTGAATCTATGGATATGTTTAATTGCTTATACATTGTTGAATATATATGCTAGAGTAGATCTAACACATCATTATATAGCATGCTTGTCTTGTTAGGTGTTGTTGAGAGAGAATTGCTAATGCAAGCATGAATTAGAAAAGCTCAATGGGGATCTACTTCAGCCGTTCGGAACAAGGTACGATTCGATATCCCTTAGTGTTAGATGTTTGGTTTCTCTTGCATATTGGGAAAGATTGATTTCTGGTGTCTAGTTGTCTGTTGTGGTACACCCCAAGCCATAGGAAGTTTCTCTCTGTAACAGAATTGGCGACTCCGCTAGGGAGGTTCCTAGTTGTTTTTGTTTGGGGTTGGGGGGACAATGTGCTTGATATTATTGACTCGCTCCCTATTTCTCCCTGTTTCTGTGTTTCATTTTGTATTATGTTCATCCATTGACACTCCCCTGGTTTGGTTTGACCCTTGGCCTGATTTTTACCACCTTCTTCTCTGTATACACAGGTTGGCTAAAATTCACGTACATACATGGGTTTTTGGCCAAAAGTCGCATATACATGCAGTTTTTTGGCCAAAATCCACTTATACATGTAGGTTTTTGGCCAAAATTCATGTACATACATTGTTGTTCTTTATACAGTCGTGTACATACTCCCTTTTGGTTGCGTTTGTTGTCGTGGGAAGTTGCTAGGTGGGTTGTGAGTGTGGCTGGGTCTTCCTGGGTTCTGATGTTGTCTATTGACTGCTTCTTTCATGACCAGAGACCATTTTTTTCATTGATTTTTCTTTGAAAATAGTTCTAGTCATTTATCTATTTTGTTTTTCCATTAGTGCATTACTCTTTTTGTTTCAGTGTCTTGCTCGGCTTGTGTTTTATACTTGCTGCAGAGACTGAGAGATTTAGTGACTTTTATTGCATTTTCATTCTTTTATATTGAAAATACAAAGTAGTTGCATTCTTACTTGCATATTACATATGGATTTAATGAGGTAGTTGCATTGGGTTGCTTGGATGAGAGTTGTATTTAGGCTTTTATATAGAAAGGATTGCATTGGAATTTGGAAAGGAATGAATATTTTTGCATCTCAGGGAGTGGCATACCCTGTTTTTCATTTTACAAAATTGCACTTGGCATTGTTTCTTAGGTGTGCATATTTACTTCATTACTGAGTCATAACTTCATTAGCTACACGACCATTTCCTTTTGAGTAATCACACCCAATTAAAATCAACGTTTAATAAAATGAATTACACTCTTTTCTTTTCTAGGGTGCATCAACAAGAATAGGTTTTAGGGTCTTGGAATAGTTCATTGTGAGTAAATTCTCCAAGACCACTAAACAAAACAATTAGGTGTTTGTCCTTGTGAGAGTGTGAAACCCTTGATATAATTAGTGTTTCTCAGGGCACTCCTCTTACACGGGAGTTAAGCACGAGGCAGTGCACACGATTGTGATTGGGATGACCCCTAGTCACTTTCTATGAGCACCGAATATATTTCTAGGATTGTATTCGTATCTGGGGGTCTTTGAGGTATTGATTGGTGCATCCTTGGGGTATCAGTTGTGCTTTCAGTCTTTAGGCTTTTCTACCCTGCCCATATGGTCGATCCCGCCTGCAACTTTTTCGCCTGAGCATTGGTTATATTAAGGTGACCTTAGTTGCCTTACATAGGTTATCAAGGGGGTATTTGCAAAGGTTATTCTGCAGGTGTCCTGGCTAGGTAGGGGTCGGGAAACACAGTCGCTTTACGCGTTGAAACTGAGGGCTGCTTTAATTGGTTACATACCTCTTCTTGTAGTGTATGGGAGTTTCAAGCCTCTCATAGGCGAGACATACCTGCTGCATTTGGGAGCTCACATATCCTCCCCTTGGTTTGCTTGTATTTTGGTTGTAGATTCTCTTAGGAGTGTGCTCTTTGTGCACTAGTGGGATTTTGGGATCATGGTTACTTGAGTATATTTATGTTCTATTGAGTTTGCATCCTTTTATTTTCAGCATTTCTGGTATCCTGTCACTCGTCATCGGTCCTAGTACGGACTCTAGTGTCAGACTTGGGGGCATCACAGCCCCTTACCGTACTCATGGACTTGGGAATGGTCATATTCCATCCTATAATCCATTTGTGGAGAATTTTTATTCCCTTCGCTCGGTAGTTACACTAGTGGTCACCCTCATGGGGGTGGTAGTGGAATGTGAACGTTGGGTCTTCACCTTGTTTTCCTTCTTATGTCCCATTGTCCACCACATTGTTTCCTTTGAATGTAGTTTTCATGATCAATCCTCCTTGTGGCCTATAGTTTGGACTCTTTACTGGCTATTTCCAGCTATTTTGGACTAATATTATTGTCATGTAGGGTCCATTTTTTGTACACTCTCGTTGAGACTTTGATCTGTTTGTTCTTATTACAGGTATTATGTCTAAACTAGCATATATGTTAGGATTTCACATCTGCTTGCATTTTGCATGACCTTATTACCGTTTCATCTTAACCTTAGGTACGAACCCATTCCATGGTGTCACGGAACCTTCATGTTGCTTTTAGAAGTGGCGTTATGTGAATGGTAGAGCTTTCCCATACATGGGTGCCCTAGTTAGATCCTTTATTGCATTTGGATCCCATGCCGACATTTCTCCTTCAGCGTGTGGGAGTCCCTTTTTTTAGTCCTGCCATGTCCTTGAGCAAGAACTTCATACTCCTCTTGAACTTTATGTTTGCCATTTCCCTTGTTACTCCCTTGTATATATCAAGTTGTAATTGCATTTTCATGAGTTTTTCTTACCTTCTTGAGCTTTATGCCGGCTCCCTGACTTTGAGTTATCAGCCATATAGCCTGAGCTTGTCTCATGTCTAGCCAAGAAGAGCCTTTTTACTTATCTTTTGCATCTTGATCATCCCCTTTATAGGGAGGATACCTTCCCCTGAGTGTCTTTATCCTACACATATATCCTTGCATTGAGCATAGGCATGTTCCACTTCTTGGAACTAGTTTGCTTGCCCCCTGACACTCATCTCCTCCTAGATTTGTACTATAAAGCAATTTTATTCTTTTTCAAGATTTTCAAAATATCTGAAAAAGTCCAAAAAAAAATCAAAAAACAAAAAAGACGGACAGGAAAAGATGTTATCTTTGGCAACAGTTGAGTCGTGTCACCTTCGAACAAAGCACTGTATATCACATCCATTGGTTGGGTGATTAGTTTGACTTTAGGAGTTTTACTCATTACTCTGAGTTTATCTACACCGACTGGTTAAGCTTCCAGTCCCTACGGAGCCTCTGTTGACGCCTCCTGTGTCACAAAGATGTCCCAGTTTGCATATCGAGTCCATGTTGCCTACCTTCAATCACCATTCGCCTTATGCTTTTTTTTGAAGGAAGTTGAAGCCTGAGTCGATCATTCCTCAGTTATCTTAACTTTGAATGTTGGCCATTCCCGGTATTGTTACTGGTTCGTGCACATATTGTTCGTGTTCTTCCACATTATACAACGTTAATGAGCACCTCGTGTTGGTTAATGGGGGATGCCTTAATTCCCTCCTTCCAGCGGATTCCATTCCATCGACATGAGATCATTTATTCTGGAATAGGAGTCTAGATTCCTTTGAGTGCCTTGAGACTTACAGTCATCAGTGGTAGGTTCTCTCGCCATCGACAGTTTTGGGAGTACATAAATGTCCCATGATCGATGGATTCTTCTAAGTGTTCGAGCTGAACACATCTATTCACACGTGTTAGATTGCACTCTGTACCTTGATTCTCATTTTCATTATCAGTGGGTGATCTCGCATCTGTTAATAGTATACATCAATGATATGTAATCAGACGATGGACTACTATGTTCGACCTAGACACATCTATTCACATGGTAGGACATGTACTCATAGCGTTTCGTGTAGAAGACCTTCCATCTTGGTGGCATTCCATATATTCTACCTCCTTGATTGTGCCAATGTTCATGAGATTTCAGCTCTCGTGATTTGATTCCAATGTATATCAGATATCTTCAGCTACTATGGAGATATTGATCCATTGTATATCTTCAACCATTATGGTGATCTTGATCTATAGAGATTCTGATCTATTGTATTATTGTACGTGGTGATGACCACACATGTCACATTTTGTATATCATGCCTATTCATGGCCATTGTACTTTTATGTACCTGAGACTACTCCATGTATTTGTAGTCACATGTAGATATTTATCATTGTATTGTATTGATGGATGGATGGTTCTTCCACCTAGGTCTTCATTACTCCACTTCTAGGATGGATTTTACAATGTATTTCGACCATCATGTTACCCCTCTGACCTCACACATTAGGGGGTATCTATTATAGCTGATTTCACCACACATGGTTGATCACATGTTTATGTCCTTCCTTGTCCCTCTGTAGACTCTATGAACCCCATGGACTTATATTATCCTCTGATGTTCCAAGTTCATCCCTTAAAAACCCATGTTTATTGCTGTACATAACTTTTAAACCAATACTCATGTGTACACATGAATTTTGACCTCAAACCCGTGTACATTGGGATGTGTGCATAAAGCCAAATAGTTTTGGATTTTTCCTCATATGAATCTGAACCACTTGAATCTTGGCCTTCCAAATGCCTTGAGAACGCTTGGATTCAACCCTCCATTACCCTTTTGGAGTGCTATATAAGGAACCCCTTGGATACATTGAAGATGAATTAAACTATAGTCCATTGTTGCCACAGTTTGCATATACTTGAGTCTGCATCCCTTTGTCCTTTTGGAGCACTTTGTGTTCTTCCCAAGCTTTCCTTTTCTTGTGAATTTGCTATAGAGAGATGGAGGATTGAGGTGGTGGAGGCCCAGGTGGAGGACTCGGTTTCTCCGGTTTGTAGATGTGCCGACAGAGGTTGTCACTCTTGTAATCTTTGATTTTATTAATAGAAATATATTTTCCTGTCCAATTAATGTGCAATTGAATGAATATTGAATCCATGGATATGTTTAATTTCTTATACATTGTTGAATATATATGCTAGAGTATATCTAACACATCATTATATAGCATGATTGTCTTGTTTGTTGTTGTTGAGAGAAAATTGCTAACGCAAGCATGAATTGGAAAAGCTCAATGGGGATCTACTTCAACCGTCCGAAACAAGGTACGATTCGATATCCCTTAGTGTTAGATGTTTGGTTTCTCTTGCATATTGGGAAAGATTGATTTATGGTGTCTAGATGTCTTTTGTGGTACACCCCAAGCCATACGAAGTTTCTCTCTATAACACAACTTCTTTAAAATATTTGAAGACTTAAAGGAAAAAGACTTCTTTTCAAGAATGACAAGATTACAGCAGAAAGGTGGCATCGATGAATACACCGACAAGTGGGAATCCTTAGAAACACGTGTGGCAAAAATCATAGACAGACAACATCTACAAACTTATGTGTACAGACTAAAACCCTATATCAAGGACGAAATAGAGCTACTAAATGTCTCAACCTTGGACAAGGCAAGACGCAAGGCACAAATAATTGAGGAAAAAATAAAAAAGACATGGAATATAAACCATTATAAAGATCGAAATCTCATCCAAAATACCAAATCCGATACCAAATACAGGCCACCACATCTAAGAAGTGACAACTAACCCACTTTAGAAGTTCAACGAATGAAAGAAGGAAAGTGTAAATATTGTGGAGAGAAGTGGAACCCAAGACACAGATGTTTGAAAAAAGAGACCACCAAGAACCTATATCAATGTGAAGCAAAAGAGGAAGGCAAGTCAGACAGTGGAGAATCCGACATAGAAGAAACATGTGACATCCAAAATCCTCTGTTAGATTCACAAGATGAAGAAACACCAAAGATGTCGATCGCATCCATAACAAGAATACACCAACCACATACATTAAAACTTAAAGGGCATATCAAAAATAACAATGTTGTTGTCCTATTCGACACTAGAAGTACTCATAATTTCATTGAAATAAGTGTTGCAAAGAGGATAAACCTTTTCATATATCCAGTACCTAACATGAAGGTAATAGTCGTAGATGGAAAGAAGATCGAAAAAGTGGAAAAATTCCACAAAGTTAAGCCGCAATTACAAAACTATAACCTTGAGTCAGAATTTTATGTAGTACCCTTAGGAGGAGTTGATGTAGTATTAGGAATTCAGTGGCTGCAAACACTAGGTACCTACTCATCCAACCACTAAGAACACTTTATAAACTTTAGGTGGCAAGGAGAAAAATACAAGTTGTATGGGTTCCAACCCCCTCGCACACAAATTGTGTCATCCCACAAAACGGAGAAGCTAATTCGAAAGGGAGCACCAACATATGTCCTACAATGCCAAGAGATGGAATTATTAACTTCAGAAGGGGTTAAACTAGGTCAACCAGATATCTAAGGACTAATACAAAATTACAAAAAGGTATTCGAAGATCCCCCATGGAGTTACCACCAGAAAGGAAGATCAATCATGTCATCGAAATCAAGTCTGGATCAAGCTCCATCAATGTTAAGCCCTATAGGTATCCACACCATCATAAGGAAGAGATTGAAAGATCAATCTGTGATTTAATGAAGTGTGGAGTGATTACAAAAAGTTGGAGTCCTTGTGCTGCACCAGTAGTACTAGTACGAAATAAGGATGGGTCATTTAGGCTATGCATCAAATACATAGGTCTAAACAGGAAAACTATTAATGACAAATTCCCCATTCCCTTCATCGATCAAATGTTGGACGAGCTTCATGGTGCAAGGCACTTCTTGAAACTATATTTGAGATCGGGGTATTATCAAATCAGAGTAAGGCTTGAGGATGTGGAAAAAACAACCTTTAGGACCCATGAAGGACACTATGAGTTTAAGGTAATTCCTTTTGGGATAACTAACGCTCCAGAAACATTTCAAGCAACCATGAATAACTTATTTCAGCCATTCCTAAGAAATTTTGTATTAGTTTTTTTTCGATGACATCCTCATATAGAGTAAGACATGGAAGGACCATCTCGTACATCTGGAACATGTACTCGATATTTTAAAATCAAATTAGTTCTATGCTAAGATGTCCAAATGCATGTTCGATAAGGAAGAAATGAACTATATTGGTCATGTAATATCTAAAGAAGGAGTCAAGGTAGATCCATAAAAAATCAAATCAATCATAGAATGGCCCAAACCCACTAACATCTCCAAGTTAATGGGATTCCTCAGGCTAACTGGATACTACAAATGATTCATCAAGAATTATGCGCACATAACCGCACCTTTATCCAACCTTCTAAAAAAGAATGCATTCCAGTGGAGTGAAGAAGCGGATAAGTGTTTTGAAGCTTTGAAAGGAATTATGTCCTCCACACCTGTAATAGCTACCCCATACTTATCCAAACCATTTGTAATATAATTTTACGCTTCAAGTTATGGGTTGGGAGTAGTACTAATGCAAGATGAACACCCGATAGCCTTTGAGAGCAGGAAATTAAACAAGCGAGCACAATTGAAGTCTACATACAATAAGGAAATGTTGACAATTATGCAGTCATTATAAAAGTGGCTACAATACCTCCTAGGCATAAAATTCATGATATGCACATACCACAATAGTATTTAATACCTACTTCAACAGAAAACATTGTCCACAGAACAACAGAAGTGGATAGAAAAAATTGTTGATTTTAACATGGAAATAATACACAAAAAGGGGAAGGAAAATGTAGTCGCAGATGCACTCTCCATAAAAGATAAGGATATTAACTCTTACTCCATTTCAATCACAATTCCGAAATGGCTAGTTGAAATACGAAGCAAATACGCTAAGGACCCAGAAACAAGCACTATAATTAACAATTCCAATCCTGACCCCAAGTTTGAATGGAAAAACGATATCCTTTGGTATAAACAGAGGATATATTTAAACTCAAACTCTAAATTCAAGGGTAAGGTAATGAAGGAATCCCATGATTCACAAGCCGTAGGACATGTGGGATTCTTCAAGTCTTACTATAATGCAAGAAGATCATTTTTCTGGAAGGGGATGTGAAATGATATCCAACATTATGTGGCAGAATGTGACCAATGCCAAAGGAACAAAATAGAAAATATTTTAATCTCAGGGTTACTTCACTCCCTACACATTCCCAACCAAAAATGGGAAGAGATATCCATGGACTTCATTGATGGGTTACCTCCATCGGAAGGAAAGGACAAAATCTTCGTAGTGGTTGACCGATTAACCAAATTTGCACACTTCATGGCAATGAAAAATACAGACATGAAAAAACAAATTGAAAATATATTTTGCAAGAATATCTACAAATTACAAGGCTTCCCAAAAGTCATCGTCAACGAAAGAGATGCAAAATTTAATGGAAAATTTTGGAGGGAATTTTTCAAAAAAGTGGGTACGCCACTCAATATGAGCTCGGCTTACCACCCCCAAATAGATGGTTAGACTAAAGTTTTAAACAAATGCTTAGAAGCCTATCTACATTGTTTCATAACAGATAAGAAAAACCACTGGTCTCAATGGTTACACCTAGCAGAATGGTGGTACAACTCAACGTACCACACCTCTGCAAAAATGACCCCCTTCCAAGCTTTATATGGGCATCAACCCCCAAATTGGAAGGAGTTGGTTCTAAACGACACTAATGTTCCAGAAGTAAGGAACCAACTAGAGAAAACTCAAAAAACGATTAAACTACTCAAGGATAACTTAGTCACGACACAAAACCATATGAGACAACAAGCAGATCAATGCAGAACAAAGAAATAATTTGAAGTAGGAGACTGGGTGTTTGTAAGAATCCAACCCTATAAACAGGTATCTCTTAAAAAAGGAGGAAAAAAAAAGTTGGCCACAAAATTTTATGGACCATACCAGATCACTAAGAATATTAGTCAAGTTGCGTATGAATTACACTTACTTGAAAAAAGTTGTATCCACAATGTCTTCCATGTATCATGTATCAAAAATATTTTGGGGCAACATCAAACAGTGCAAACAATACTTCCTATGTTAGATGACAAAGGAAGGGTCGTTTTGGAACCAGAGGCAATTATTGCAACCAGAGAAAGAATTTTTTGTTCTCGAACACTCAAGGAATATCTCATTAGGTGGAAAAAATTTCCAGATGAAGACGCATCATGGGAGACAAAATAGTTTCGTCAACAATATTCACCCTTACCCTTGCTTTGAGGAAAAATCGTTCTAAAAGATGACGACAATGTTATGTATCTAAGTAGTTATAGAACAAATATTTTAATTATTAAATGTAAATTTATCATAGGGTCGCACCTTTTCGTTGAAATGGTGTGTTTAGACCTATAAAAGGTATTTTTCTCTTTTTGTAAAAATCATCCTAATATATCAAATTATTGATGCCTTATTCAATTTATCGTGGGTTCATAAATTAAATATACACCAGGGTTTCCTCCATTTGAAGCAAGGAGTGGTCAAGAACCACCATTGAAGCACTTCAACATGTTTGTATTCACGAATGGGATCACATGCACTTAAAAAGGAGGGGTTCACAAAGGTTTGTAGGGATCTTTGCAAAGCCCTTCATTGAGAGGTAGTTCACCCAGTTGAGAGCTTCTTTGGGAGTGAAGGCATATTTGGAGTAGGCTTCTTATAGTTTTTTCTTCACATTCTCTTTTAAGGTGGGGCAGGGTTCCCTTGTGGTTTTTTCCCTCTTTCTGAATTTTCAAAGAACTTTTTGTGTGCACCTGGGTACCTAATATGGATGCAAATTGTCAGGACCTATTTTTTATTTTTTATTTTTCACCTAGTTAGGATTATGGGGGTGTTAAAATAAATAACCTTCTACCTAGCCACCTATACCTTGACCTGATAACTCTAGTGGGACAAATCCCATCCAAATTGACCACCTGAGTCAAACCTTAGATGGATTCCTAGAATTGGGGGTGCATTCCATGATTTGAGGAATTGTTCCCTAATTTTATGAGTGATCAAGCTTGGAATTGGTTGAGGAGTAGATTTTCTCCACTAATATAGGTCCTAACTGACCCTAGAAAACCCTACGCACAATAGTTGAGATATTTTAGAGATTTCCATGCACATACAGTTAGTTTCTTGCATATCACTCACTCAAAACTAGTGATTAGGGAGTCTTGGTTCAGTTAAACTAAGTCTAGGTGAGTGTGCATGGATAACTAAGAGTATTTGTCTCTAGTTAATCCCGACTAGTCTCCAAACAATGCATGTGTAATTCACATAGCCTCCTGACCTAATTCAAATTTCCTTGTTATATATTGTGTTCACCTCTAGCCATTACAATTAATGAAATACATCATTCTTTTCTTATTTTCTTCTTCTAGTTATTTTGTAATGATATATGATATATCATTTGTTACATGATAAGTTTATTATTGATTTTATTTTCACAGTATATCTCTTTAGTTTATGTGCCTAGATCTATATGCTCAAATCTTATAGCTTCTCTCAAGCATGAGCATATAATTTCTTACCTAAGAGAGTTTTTATCTAGATTGATCATATTCCTCTTTCCCAGACATTTTTCTTATTGATTAGGAAAATTTCCCTCATGCTTGGGAATTTTTCTCATTGATTGTGTGAATTTTCCTCTTGTTGGGTAATTTTGGAATGACTAGGTGTTGGTCTTTGTTGTTTCCTTCTCCCAAGAATAATGGTAGTGAGATGTGGATAGGTTGTGAAATTCTATGTGAGTGTAACCTAGTTTAAAAGCTTTTGAATGGATTGACTACTTCCTTTCACTTCCTTCTTTTTTGTTTCAAACAACCACATATCTTATGATTTATGTAATGAGCATATTTCCATGTTTTGTTTTTAAGGGATGAGCATATCATTCATGCTTCCTTTGGATGGTTTTTAAGTAATTGGTATGGATCATCTCATTCATATTTAATAGAGTGGGACTTCTTATTATAAATATATGAACATTGGAAGTGATCATCGATATTCACCAAATCCAAGAAAACTAGAATTTCTTATTATGGTGGCTAGGATGTGTTGAGAACAACAAGCTTATGTTAATCTAAGTATGGAAATGTTTTAAAGAATGAATTGATTGTTAATTAGTTGCATGAGAATATAAGCTTGTCAAATCTTCAACAATGAGATATAATTTGCTACTCGGTACCCATATATATTGGTTACCAAAGTATTGATGGAAATTGGGTGCCTCAATTCAAAGAACAAATGTTTTCACATTCGTCCATTGTTTTGGAATTAAGAAAGAAATCATTTCCTTGGGTCACAATAGGACTGTGTGGTAGTCTATCAATTTGAAAAATGAATATAGTCATTCATTCTTCTGCTAAGTGAGAGAATGTGTGTAGTAATATTTGGCTACAACCATCTCTTGCAAATTATATACCAACACTTCATCGCTTAGCTCAATTATATACCTTGGCATTGTAAACAATCAGATGTGCCTTCTATTCGAAAGAGGAGTGATAGGTTGACTACCTATTATTATCCTTATGTTGGAGATCGATTGCTTATTATTGTACCTGAATGTATAGGAAATGGAACACTACAAATAGAACTCACCACACACACTAAACCACGAAAGTGTCTCATATTTTAGGATTTTCGGTGATTCAATTCAATTGGTTATCAACATGCAAAGGAGTTGCACCAAAGACAATGTTCTCAGTGACAGATCATTCATAGAGCCTTGGTTTATGTTTGCCTAACCACGTGTTGTGTGTGTGCCTATCTAGTGAGAACCACGGAGGAACTAACTCAAACTATTGATTAATATTTGCATTATAGATGTTTTTGTGCAAGCTAGATTGAGAATAAAGGCCTTGTAGCCAGTAGAACAATAGAGATATCTGTAAAAGATTGAGAACAAAGACCAAAAGTAAATTCCTCAAAGTATTTGTGTTGGTGAAGTGAGTGGGATATAAGTCCCTTATGTATTGATCACTTGGTGGCTTGACTTCCAAGCTACTACAATTATTTTCTTAGGTGATACAAAGACTCATATATTTCTTCTCAAAGAAAATTTAAAAAAGGGTTTCATGGATTACCCCTATTCCCATAATTATTGTTTTCAATAAACCATACGTCTTCATGTTTTTCCACTCTAACATGCCATTTATCTATCCCCATAGTGAGCATGCTTGTTCCTATAAGTTCCTTTAAAAATAATGAAACATTGAAGTGGGTTGTTGTAATATGCAAAAGAGGTTAGTTTGAAGAACCGCTTTTAAAACAAAATGAATTTTTGTATTTTGCGAAAAAACTCAACTTGAAGAACTACTTTTAATAACTCCCTTTTGAAGAAACACTACTTTTTTTAATTATCATTTACCCTTCTCTAATAGCTTTGTTGTTTCTTCTGTATGGATCCTCATCGTCCTTTGTTAAGTAGTAGACATTTTTTTTAGAAAATTGGGTTGTTTATTTTGTAACCTATTTGGGCCCTATGTCACTCTTATATCTCTCTAGATATTTTGGGTACTTAAAGTTGCTCCATATGTTGCTACAATATTTAAATTTTCAATTGATTAATCCAATTGAGTCTCTTTCAAAATTTAGACAATGTTTTCTCCATGACAAAACAACATTTTGACAACCTTCTTTGAAAGTTAAATAAACCTTCTAAACATGATAGTTTATATCTCTTGTTCCAAAAATAGATAATATAATATACACTTGTATGGGAGATTAACCAAATGGCTAAAACTAGATGTTGGTTTCTCAACTCATAGTTCATCTAATCCCGGGATAGGTTTGAGTTCATGAATTCCTAGCGTACATGTAATTGATTGAGTATATATAGGATATAGGTTTTTTAGGACAACATCTCATGACTTCTTCAAGGATGACATGGGTGCAAAAGATCATCCCTCTAGTGAAGGACGTTTTCTTTGCAAATATTGAAGTTCATAGAAATTTGAACCCGTTGATTTGGGTTGTCTGAGTATTGACATGTTGGGTCTTACCTAGACATTTTGAATAATTATTTGGTGAATCCCATCATGTTTTTCATGGTTTATTCTAGAATTCCATGGTTCACTATATGTACACAATCATATCACCACAACATATGTGTCTAGAAAAAAATGGAACATACACTCAAATATGAAACTTAAACTAGTCACGATGACTCTAACAAAACTCATTAACACATCACCAATCATCTGATAATAAAAATATAGACTAAATATTCAATGACTATGAAAGTAATAGTTGGAAAAACTTAACAATTGAGAAACCAAATTTTTTTTTCCTAGAATATAAGTCTCCATGGCAAACCCCATTTGTAACATACAACCTTTTTGGTGTGAGTGTAGGATAATATAAAAACATAAAAAGGAAAGCATTGGAATGAGAAGGGAATTGAAGTATCATATACATGAAAAAATCCATCCTCCTCACATGCAAATCAAATTTCTTAACTACCCTTGTTATGTTAGGTCAATCTAGGTCCTGGAGATCCACCACTAGAATGCTCTCATAATAAGATACCCTGAACAAATAGGGGCGCTCTTTGGGAGGCTAGGCATATTTATCTTGGAATTGAAGATGGTTTTATTCCATTGAACATGTGATTTTCAGCACCATTCACCCCATTGGATTGGACATCCTCCATTGTAATGACATTTTTCGTTCTTGAAATCTATAAATTAAGATAACACTACGTAGTGCTATGCAAATCCACGTTTTGAAAACAAGAAATAGGAAATCAAATAATAATCTAGAAGCGAAGAGAAATGAGGCATGAATATTGTAATCGATTTGCATCTAACTCCCCAAAAATTAATCTAATAATGCAAATAAATTAAAAATCCATCCATGCCCTATAGGTTTCCTTGCATACCATAAACTTTTATTCCTATTTATTTTTGTTAACTTTTAAACTGGTAAATTATGCTTAATAAAAAAACAAGTAGACCTGCAAATCATTTAAACTTATAAATTATGATATGTCATTCAAATCAACTTCACGAGAAAGGTTGCATCACTTTCAACTCTTTGTATGCACTAAGCATGGTAGTAATGTTGTACACTATCCATCAATTAGGCTGTACCATTTTATGGCTTCACAATGTTTTTCTATAATTGATTGTACCATTTTGTTTGGCTCTAAAATGTTTCTCTAGAATTGGTTTGATCCTCGTGCTTTTGGTAAATTAAGGTGGTTTCTATATAGCTTTTGGTAAATTAAGGTAGTTTTTATTTAGAGTATTACTTTACTGATTAAAAAAAATTACCCATACCTTATGATAATATTATAAAGTGAAATGCCATCTGTGTATCATTTGACAAAAAACAAAACTATATAACTTTTTTTGGGAAGGCCTCCATTACATTTACACCAAATATAACCTACATTCATTTTATTATTATTATTACTAGCATTTGCACCAGGAGGTGCAAAGGAACACCGAGAGGGTAAAAATATTGAATCTTTACCGCAACAATTCTCTGCAATAGACTTTTCGTGTTGGAACGGTTAGTTTATAGACCTCAAAACTGAAGGAGTAGGCCTTAGAGATCTCGCCAATGGGAATCGTAAAAGACCGACCTGTATATATATTTTCCGGGGTCAATTAGGACCGTAGGATTAAGATAAATGAATGGTCAAGATTAAACCTCGTGGGATGCAGGATTTTATCGCGAGATCTAAATTTTATTAACTATCCTGCAATCTGTGCACGATGCGAAATGCGGGATGAAAAAAGCACCGAAGTTTTTGTTGCGTGTTCGTGCAACAAAATCACAAACCGCAACTCGCAAATTGCGGGATGCGGGTTGTAGGATGTCAGACTTGCGCACAAAAAATATCTTTGTATCCTGCATCGGGCGTCCCGCAGCTCGCAAAATGCAGGATGCAGGATGACAAAAGTACCGAAGTTTTTTGTTGTGTGTTCCTGCAAAAAAAAACACAAAATACAAGTGGGATAGTTAATAAAATTTAGAGAGAGGCTATCATTTATTTCCATTCTCTTTTTTCACCTGTGAGAGAGGTTGTCATTTATTTCCATTTTATTTTATTTTCCATGAGGAAGGGTCTTATTTCTTGCCTGTACTGTATTTTTGAATTTTGTGTTGTTTAAATTATTGTTCTAATTTAGCATTTTAATATTTATTTGTTGCCTGTTACTTCATTTCCTGTTGAATTTCAATTCCTTTCATAATTGTTGCATCTTCTAGAGACAAATAGTGCTTGGACAATTAAGTGATACACTGAGACACAAATTGGAGGCATTCTCCGTTTGCAAAAAGTTGTTTGAAACATAAAACCTATTGTTCAATTTATCAATTTATCAATTTATCAATTCAATATTGTTTATCAATTTAATTTAATATTATATTATTAATTTACCATTTATCGTCAGCTTTCCGCAAGGTAGAGTTTTCGCGATGCGAAAAGGTAGATTGATAATCAATTTATCAATTTACCTTTCCGAATGCGGAAAAGAGAAAGAAGAAAGGTAAATTGATAAATTGATTATCAATTTACCTTTTTGCTTTCGGTAGCATATACTGAGAGACTCCTATACTAAACAGGTTAAGTTTTTCAAATGTTGGATAAGTTACGATTTTTTAACAATTCAGGAATTGTATTTTAATATGATTTTTATGGAGAAAAGATTTGAAACTGTCACATTAGATAACTGGTTATTGAAGTTGAGAATTTGTGAATCAACTATCACATAAAAAGACATCAAAACTCAAAAAATAATGTTGTCTTATGCAAAAAAAAAAAAAAAAAACTTGAACACAAAGCTACGATACCCTAATGTGCAAAATAGAAAATGAAAGTGGAAGAGCCATAAATGAAACAAAGAAAACTTGAAATAATTACCATTCTTCTCTTAAGTACTAAAAAAAACACGCTAATTAAACAAAGAGAGCTTGAAATAATTTCTTAAATGAATTAAGTGAGAGTGAGTAAGGTTTGGTTTAGATAATTGCTTTAAAAAATGCTTTCATAGCTTGGGTTGTTATTTAAAGTGGTTACATAAAGTACGTTATGATTTTCTTTACCATTGCCCATTATTGACTACACTAGTCTGACTCTCTTGTCGAGACTCCAAATGATCCTGAAATGTAATTGAATTATTAACAATGTAATAGGACCCCAAGTTTAACCATAGACTATTAAGATTGCTCTTATAAGCAAGCACTATTTTGGAATAGATTAACCATAAGCACAACACTTGAAATAAACAAACCTTAACCAACTAATATTATGATATGGCTATGGTTTGAAACCCCAGAACGCTCAAAATATTGTGAAGTGTAATAATTATAATGAATTTGCATCTCTGTTAGCATAAAATTACAGAAAGGTATAACGTTGGATGCAGTAAGCACGCTGGGCTCGACTACTCGTCTATCTATTGAATCAGCCACGTGTCCTTCCATGGCTTTGTGTTTCATGCTCAAAGGTGTCTTTCTGCATGGTTTCCGGACTGGCAAAGGACTTTATGTGCTTTCTATGCTCATCCTTGTCCACAATTCCCCTATGTCCTGGTAACATTCTTGTATGAGGGGACTTGGAGAGGGGCATTATTGTTCTCCTCACCTCCCATGGTGTGGGCTCTCCTACTATAAATATAGTGGGGTGTGTCCTCAACCTCGTTGCCACCTTAGAGAAAATTATCAAGTGGAAATTACAAATGAGGTGATGAAGACTTTGGACACCTGCCACCCCAGTACGAGCATTCGCTTCGACTGGCTGTCGTTGAACATGGCCCCCATGCAGTGGGACTTTGGAAGCCATGACCTCTTCATGGGTTTCTGGGGAGACACTTCAGGGACAGGAAAACCCTAGTATCGTGCAACTGGAGGTACGAATATCCGAAAATATTCAAAGTGCATCACAACCACGCCCCGATGGTTGGCGATTTCCTGGTGCAGACAACCAGGATAATAAAGGAACATAATTTCATGTTCTCCAACCATCATTACCCCCTGAAAAATTAGCTTCTCGAACCATACAGCCATTTCTGTCTGCAAGAAAACTCAAGACCTCACGTAATTGAGCACTTTTGGCCTTTCTCTTAGTGTTCATTCATCCCCGTTTTTCAGCAGCTCTGGAGGGTGGCGCTATATAAGGTGAGCCAGACAAACCCGAGAATAACTTACTAGCATAACTGTACACTTGACAACTGGTCATCATAACAATAGTACGAGTGACAAGTGGGAGAGGATCTTCATTCCTTGCGAAGAATCCAGTCAAGTCATCTCCTTTGATATTCAATTATCATACTGGAAATGGATAAGACCTTAGGTGTTCTCCCACGTTGCTGCCCAGGTGGGTCAAGGCATTTGGAATTGACCTTCCTTTCCCTTTCGCCTGTGTTGGAGGTGGGATAAGAGCGGATTCGGCTGGCCGCATTTCTTTGCTTCGAGTAGAGGCCAGATTTGTTGTTTCAAATATATAAATTTCATGATGGATCCTCGGAGTTGGGATAGCTGGGGACATGGTCTTGACCTATGGGGTGTTGTGAATGGCGTCTAGGGACTCGATAACCGGTTAGAAAAAATAGATCATATGTGGGAATGTCCTTTCTGTACTAGGTTCATTGGGAGATTTTGTCCACACTGGCATTTTGCACGCAATTAGGCTATCAGCCGATCTTGAAACTCATAGAAATGAATCCTCTAGCTCCATGCATATTTCATTTATAATCCCTTATGACATTTAAGTGTTAAGCTTCTCCCATTATATTCACCATGGATCAACTTATTTTCATGATCCGAGTCTTTTATGCGCACGATTTCAATATCAAGACCCAAGGCTAACACCTGCACAATTTAATTTAGCGGAATCAACAGAGACCCTCGATCTGGAACCTGTCTTCATCTATACCACCTGATCATGGGTACGTTTGATATTTATTCAATCTGGTCCCATTCGATCCATCGCGCAAGTCTCATCTGCAGAATACTTTCGATCCGTCGATCAAAGATCGAATGACATATATACCGTCGATTGCCATGGCCCTTACCACTTTCCGCGATTCAAAAATCTGACTTCGTCCACAGTATTTGGGATGGAGGAATCATGCACAACCGTAGATCTGCTCCTGCTCTTATCTCCGTCGTCAGATGTTTTCGCCCATTAATCCATTCCGCGATTTGGAAAATTTTCTCCTCCCATGCATTTTTACTGCGTGGGATGACTTAGAGCCATTGATCTCGTCTTTTGTTGATCTTGACCATTCAACCTTGAACCCACTTAAGGGACTCCTCGGATTTTCAACACTAAATATTTCCTTGCAGCTTCGGCCAGCGGAATCTCGCTCTGTCATTAATATTCCTAGTCATGGATCTGGACCGTCGATCCATGACACTCGTTATATTGTTTCCCCTGCTACATCTTTTGACAATAGAAGGATCTATCACCATAGATCACAAGTCTCCCTCCATTTGATGACTCTTGATGACAGAACCTAACTTGGCAGGCACTTGCAACATTCTTCATCGAATAGGGTTAATTTTGAATGCTTTAATCCCATCATTCACAAATTTAAATACATTTGAATAAACATTTTAATTAAGATTCAGGCCAGAGTGGGACGTTTGCATCCATCCATACTCAGTATGGCTATTCATGTGCCAATATGTAATGGGAGGTCCTTCGTAAGGGTTTTTTTAATGAATTTTTATTTTCATTATTTTTAGTTTCCATTATTTTGCATTTCCATTGTTTTCATTGTTTCCAATATGATTCCTGGTTAAACTGTTAATATTTATTTATTTTTATATAAATTTAAATTATTTATAATTTCATTAACTCACAACTCCAATTTAAGAGGTTTTCAAGTCATTATCCCAGAATATAAATATTGTAAAACAAATAAAGAATATGTATTTCCAAATTTATTATGGATATAATTATAATAAAAATGGATTAAATTTATAATTATAATAAAAATGGATTGAATTTTTGAACATTATGGATTCAAGCTGTTTGATTCATGTGTACATATTCAGAGCTTTAAAGATTGAGTTTTTAAATTTAATTTAACTTATTTTCACTTGAAAAAATACAATTAATTAATTAAAAAAATACTATTAATTAAAATAAAAACCAATATATCTCAATGAGAAACAAGTCTCCTTCCCGATTTTTGATTTTGGGTGCGGAATGCGGAAGTCGGCTCCTCCACTTACGAAATAGGGTTCCTGCACTTTCAATCTTTTTCGATTCGGGATGCGAATGTCAGCTCCTCCACTTATGAAACAGGGTTCCTGCACTTTTAAGATTTTCTGCTTCAGGATGCAGAAGTTGCATTCCAGACTTTTGAAACTTGCAATTCTTCACTTTTCTGGGTTCCGCACTCAACTAATTAAAATTTTTATTGTGTGTGATTTGGTCATCTCGCATGCTGCATGCCACATCTGCGGAATGCGGGTTACAGGAATAATTGAATAAATTGTTACCAGTTTTGTGATCCCGCATCCCGCATGTGTAGAATGCGAGGTACGGAACAGTTAAATAAAGTTTTAAATCAAAATTAAGATCCTGCATCCCACGGGCCTAATCTCAATCGTTCATTTATCCTAATGCTACGATCCTAATGGAGTCAGGAAAATCTATATATATTTTAGTCTTTTGTGATTTATTTACCATTTTAACTGTTGTAAATTGCTATTTTGCCTTAAATTTCCTTATGCTTTTTATCAATCGACGTTGTCATTGTCCGGTATAGTTACAGATTAGTATTTTAGTCGTTTTCATAAATCAAATTGCTTACTGTTGTTCTGGGTTAAATTAGTTATAATTAAAATTATGGGATACCAACTATTGATCTTCACTAGAGCATTCCACACTCAGGTAATTAAATTTTTTATTGTGTGTGTGAGTTGGTCATCTCACATCCCGCATATGCGGTATGCAGGTTAAGGGAATAATTGAATAAACTGTAAATGGTTTTGTGATCGCACATCTCGCATCCCACATGTGCGGAATGCGGGATGCAGAACAGTTAAATAAAGTTTGAAATCATAATAAGATCCTGCATCCCGCAGGCCTAATCTTGATCGTTCATTTATCCTAACCCTACGATCCTAACGATGTGCGGGATGCGGTATACAGAACGGTTCAATAAAGTTTGAAATCATAATAAGATCCCGCATCCCACAGGCCTAATCTCGGTCGTTCATTTATCCTAATCCCATGGTCCTAACGGATTCGGGAAAATCTATATATATTTTCATCTTTTTCGATTTCTTTACCATTTTTACTACTACAAATTGCTATTCCACGTTAAATTTCCTTATGCTTTTTACCAATCGAAGTTTTCATTGTTCAGTCTAGTTACAGGTTAGTATTTTAGTCATTTCATAATTCAAATTTCTTACTATTGTTCTAGTTAAATTAGTTTTAATTCTTGGTTTATTCATTTAACAGAATAAACAAACCCAAGATGTCTCGAATTTCCTGATGCAAGAACCTACAGAGGGATATGCTCACTAAGGACCCAAACTTTGGCATTTTTTCTGATACTAGTGACAGATTCAGTGAAACCTACAAAGTATATTGGTCTAGGATATACTCCATTTTCAACAACGATGACCTTTCGGACATTCAGAATGACCAGTCCACCTATTAGAGAATCAGGGATTCCAGTATCCATTGCATTGCTTCTAGACCTGCCATTCTCCCTTACAATGACATAGTTAAATGGATTATTGAACACGCCAACAAAAAATACCACTCCTTCAATAGTAGCACAGGGTTGCAACTTACTAACTTTCGTCATGAGATCTTCACCAGATTTTATCGTCTCATTCTGGACAGCTCCTTAACGTTGATTTTTTCAAAGTGTACAAGTCCAGATATAATTTCGATGAAATGTTCAAGTCTTGGATGAGCGATCCCGGTAGTTTTTCTCATAGGAAGGATAACCTTTACCCCGTCGAGTGGTTTAGGGAACCCTACTCCCTGCTAGAAGCTATGTTGTGTAGGCTTTACGATCTCCCTAATTGTTCTTTTTCAAAGATGAATGGGCCCCAATTTCTCATCACGTTCTAACCACGAGATAATCCTTTCCTTAGGCTTCCATTTTATCCCTGGAACTTAGAACAATTATCCAGGAGTATCAAAAGGCCTCTACTAAGAAGAAACCTAATTTCTTCTTTTCATTCTTCATTATTGATGCATTTTGTACTGAGTTCCAGTTTCCCAATTTGGGATGGAACTGGATGTTATCAGCTCCACCTGTACACATTTACCATGCAGAATTATGGGATGCCAACTATATGGCTAGGTTCTACAAAATTTGTGAAAACTTCCTTGGCCATATTTATTTTCTAATCTTCAAAAGGGAAGCTCTAGCCTTCTCACCTGAAGCCAAGAACCTTATTGCTACCATGGGTGATTGGTACATTGGAGAATCATTTGCATATATCAGATTCTAGGGTAGCAATACCGCCCAAATGTTACCCAAAGTTGTACCTGACAGGTTGGTTATTGAGGAAATATCTTTCCAGACATTGACTGATGGAGTTTACAAAAAAATTGTTGCACCTAAGAGAAGAGTTTGGCCTAAGTTTCCTCAGAACCTTGGACCACTGAGCATACCAACTTCTACCTGGGATACAGAACTCAGTAACCACATAGTTTCTCTAAAGCTGGGTTTTTCCAGTAAAAGACAACATGATCCCAACCGGTTTGTTGATGTTCATCTTAGGAAGAACCATTTCAAAGAAGGTTAAACTCATGAAGAAGTACCAAATGATTCTATTTACCAAGGAGTCGATACTTTTTCTGAAGTTTAAGCCATATCCAAAAGCAAAGAGGAAGAAAGCCAGATCTTATGCTACCAGAAGGAAATCAGAGATAGTGTTCGGGCTTACAGAGCAATGGAATTGGATATTCTGGAGAAGATGAGAAAAGGTTAGGAAGAAAAGGAGGCTCAAGCAGCTAAAGATCCTTCATTGAAAACTATCTCATCCATGGATAAAGGTAAAGGTCCTATGGAGGATGTCACACATGAATCTGTTTCTCAACAGGTAAAAACCTTGATTCATACTTCTCAGTAGTATAAACAACAGTTGACAAAGATGGCCTTTGTGTTACATGCTCAAGAAGTAACAACTACTCAGCCTGCTGATAATGCTTAGGTAATTGCTACAGCTCTTCAAGCACATTTGATCAGACCATGGTTGAGGAGAAACCATTCAAAATATTGAAGATTCAGGTCTCTTCTATCCCAGCTTCCAGCATAGACTTAACCAATTCTGATGCTAAAGAAGGAGGAAATTATCCTGTGGTTGTTACTGAAGAGGTTGATAATTTTAACAATTTACAAGCATTTATGAATTTATTTAGTGCGAGTAACAGAAAATCATCCTTTGTTGCTGATAGCGCACATCCCACTCGAGGGTCCTATGCTTTTTCCTCAGCACTACTTCTTTCATCGATTCAATTCCTATCTGGTTTTCCTGTTGGATCAACTTTTTCACTTCCATCATCCCAGTTGTATCAAGTTTCAACATGTGTACCTGCTTCTATTACACCTATCTTTGTACAACCACCCATGACATCATCCACTGCACCTCAAATTTTTAAGATTCCCTTGCACATCCCTTCCTTTACTTCATCATTATCCTCTGTTTCTGAGAAAGTTTTAATGCCTACCTCATCATCACTTTCAGCTGATACCATTCATATTTTATCCCCTAAAACCTCTATTCCAATCACTACTTCAACTTCTGAAGCAGTTGTATTCCAAAGTGGTTATTCTCCTTTAATCTCTGATCACATCACTATGCCTATGCCTTCTGTTACCATCACTCATACTTCTCCGTTGGTCTCCATAGGGATTGACATTTCTAGGTGTGTTCCTGAGAGAACACATCCCACTGGAGGGTCTAATGCTTTTTCCTCAGCACTATTTGTTTCCTCGATTGAACCCCTATCTGCTTTGCCTATTGGATCAAATTTTTCACTTCCATCATCGTAGTTCTATCATGTTTCGACATGTGTACTTGCTTCTATTACACCTATATATGTACAATGACCCTTGCTGTCATCCACTGCACCTCAAATTTTTAAGATTCCACTACACATCCCTTCCTTTAATTCATCATCATCCTCTGTTTTCGAGAAATTTTTATTGCCTACCTCATCATCACTTCCAGCTGATACCATTCATGTTTCATCCCCTGAAACCTTTATTCCAATCACTAATTCAACCTCTAAAGCAGTTGTAGTCCAAAGTGGTTCTTATCCTTTACTCTCTGCTCACATCACTATGGTTATGCCTTATGTTACCATCACTTATACTTCTCCCTTGATCTCCACAGAGATTGACATTTCTTCTACTGATGAGGTAAGAGATGAGTTTAATGAATACATTGTAATCTCTCTTGGAGATTATTGTTATGACAAGTCTAACAAAGCAGTGGTTAAAAGAGGTAAGAAGAGAAGCAGAAATCAAGGTGATGTATATACATCTCTCTCTAACCAGGTAGTGTGGACTTAACAGTCTCCTAACCCGCAGGTGGATGCTACAAATACTGCTTCTGCCTTGGGAGATTTCATAGGTGCAAATTTCCATGCTATTAATAATTTGAACAACGAGTTTGACGAGGGAAAAATGAAATAGCTAGACTGGAAGAAGAGCTTGAATAGGTTAAAAAGAAACATGAGGTTTATGTTGTTGGTTTAATGAAGATATTATTAATCTGTCATAGTAATATAGGGACTAAAACATAGTCTCATAAGAGATTTCAGACAATTAAGCATGAAAATGGCATAATGGTGCTGCAATTGGAGTAGCATCTCTGTATAATCAATGAAGAATGAATAATACAATACAATGATCATGCAAGGTGCATGAATTCTAATAAAATTCAAATTCCCAAGGAAGGCATTCGAATAGAATGAATGGGTGTAGCTTAACTGAATGTAAGCCACAGTAAACACACCTAGTTAAACCACTGGTCAAGTCCATATTGACTCACCTGAGTCCTAACTGAAGTCATATTTCAATGGATGACTGAGTCTAATTGAAAGTAGCTCAGACACATGTCACTGCATGCCAACCAATAAGTGGTAGCGCATCATTAACTCCAATGAACCCAGATGAGGTTAACTGAAGTCAAATTGGTCATCAAAGGTGGTTGGAGGCTCCCTATTGACTCTAGTTCATAAATATTAATAAAAATAATCAATATAATGAGTGGAGGTGCCTTCACCACTTAGCTTAACTGATTGTAACAATCAGTTAGCAATTAGGTGCATTTAGGACACTCATATCATCCCCATAATGCTCCTTCTTTGAAGGAGGAAGCCCAGTTAGCCTCCCCGAATGAAGGAGAAGGCTTAGTTGGCCTCCTTGATTGAAGGTAGGCATGGGTGTGCTTATGATGATGTCATAGTGTGCTCATATAATGTCGATTAAGTCAATAAAACTTAGGATAGTGGTTTAACAAGGCCAAATTAACCAAAGTAAGTGTGCATGTTGGGTAAATGTCTCCAACACCCCCCCCCTTAATATATACTCAGGAGAAGTAAAAATAAAGTTCATGAAATGCTAGGGCCTCAACAACAAAGGCCATAGGTCACCTTGTACAATAATGTAACTCAAACAATGCTCAAAAATAAATCTAAGTGAGGAAAAGAGGGAAAACCCAGTGGGAAACCCCCCCCCACCCCCTCAAGCTGAACACTGAAAGTAGTCTGATCACCCTGATGAACTCACCCCCAATGGTGAATGAAGGTAATTGAACTTATTTTCTGAAAATATCTTGGTGAATATGTCTACAATCTGCTCATCAGTAGGACATTATTGCAGAATGATGGTCCTGTCATGCACTAATTCCCTGATATATTGCATATGTATCTCTACATGCTTGGTCCTCTGCCTGGTAACTGGATCTGTGGATATCTTAATACCACTTTGATTTTCACAAAAGAGGATAGTGTACAAAGTACTACCAAGATCGAACTCTGAAAGAATGCCTTGCACCAAACAGCTTGGGTGCAAGCATTCACTGCTCCTCGGTACTCGGCCTCTGTTGAAGACAATGCTATGGTGGCCTGCTTTTTGCTAGACCAAAAAATGGGGCCACCACTAAACATGAATACATATCCGGAAGTAGACTTTCAATCAATAAAATCACCCACCCAATCGGAATCTGTGTAACAAAGCAACTCTAGCTCAAAGTCTGTAGCATAGCGAATGTCGCAGGTCCTGGTTCCCTGAATATACTAGAGGATCCTCTTGGATTCCTTCCAATGAAGATAATGAGGCTTCTACATGTATCTTGACACATTATTCATGGAATAACAGATATCAATCCGATAATGAGTCAAGTATAGCAAGCTACCTATCAGTTGTCGATAAATAGTGCAGTCCATGGGAGGTGTGCTTTTTCCTTCTTCAAGGTTGATCCCTGAAAGGAAAGGGAATGGAACAAAATTAAATTCATCCATGTTGAACTTGACTAACAGTTCTGATATATATTTGTACTGATTTACCATTATCCCATCAATATTTTGCTCAATTTCGAGCCCCAGAAATTGCTTCAAGAGCCCCAAATCGCTCATTTCAAATGCATTGTGGAGAGCAGTTTTGATGACTGAAATAGAAGTAACTGTGATACCTGTAATCATTAAATCATAAACATATAAAACAATAATAATCAAATGACCATAATACTACTGTATATACATATTCGGATCTGATTTACACCTTTGGAAGTTTTGCGAGAGAAGGAAGGCATCCATCTTGGAATACCACTCTCTTGGTGCCTGTTTTAACCCGTATAGTGACTTCTTTAGTTTGCAAACCAAAGATGGATAAAAAATTTAGCCCTCAAGTTGCTTCATTTATATCTCCTCATGAAGATCTCCATGCAAAAAGGTAGACTTAACATCCATATGATGCACTTCCCAGTGCTTAGATGCAGAAATTGCCAAAACTAGGTAGATGGAGTCCATTTTTGCAACCGGTGCAAAATTCTCATGGTAGTCCACACCTTGGACCTAGGAGAAACATTTTTCTACCAGACTTGCCTTATATTTTCAGGTTATTACATCAGCAGAAACCTTAGTCTGAAACACCCACTTGCATTGAACCAATTTCCTCCCCAGAGGAAGAGAAACTGGCTCCCAAGTAGTGTTTTTCTGAAGAGAATCCATCTCTTTGTCCATGGCAGCTTTCCATATCGGATCCTTTCGAGCATGGTAGTAAGAATTAGGATCTAAAATTATCATTAAATAACAATATTTAGATAGCAAATAATCAGGACAAGAGAGCGCAATACCTGCTCTTTGGAAATCAGACTGGGTTCTCCTTGGATCCTCCAAATTTCCAATGTTATCACCTGCGGAGGAGAGTGTCTGTCGGGCCAAAGTCGGGAGATGATTTTGTACTTCAGGTTCTACTTCAGAATCTGATTCTTTCTATTCACTAATATCAGAAATCACAGGGTCATCACCCCCAATTCCATCATCCAAATATTCAGTAGAATAGGAAGGAAATTCAACAGTTTTCTCCTTCACTGGTTCTACCTCCTTAAGAGGCTCATCGAACATGACACTCCTTATAATGATGATGTGTTTTGTTCTAATATCCAAAAGCTTGAAATATTTATATTCATCAGGATATCCAATAAATAGAAATTCTATGCTTTGCGGTTGCAAAGCCCTCCTTTTATCAAGCGGAATTCGGGCCCATGCAGTGGACCCAAACACCCTAAGATTCGACACATCTAGCTTGTGTCTGAAATATGCTTCGAAATGGGTCTTCCCTTTCACGGATGAGTGTGGAACTCTGTTATAAATATATGTTGCATAATTCATGGCTTCAGCCACAAATATGCAGCCAACTTCTTTGATTCCAGCATACAAGTGGTCATCTCCTTGAGAGATCGATTCTTCCTCTCCGCTACACCATTCTGCTGGGGAGTGTAGGGGACTGAATGTTGGATATAAATGCCACTTTGAGAACATATATGTAATAACTCATTACTGATATACTCCCTGCCATTATCATATCTCAAAATCTTGATCTTTTTGCCAGATGCATTCTCAATCAAAGCCTTCAATTTAGTGAATTTTTCCAAGACTTCCAACTTCCTTTTGATAAAAAAGACCCATGTGTATCTGGAAAAGTCATCAATGAAAGTGAGAACCTACCTTTATCCATTCATGGATGTGATAGGCATGGGACCACTGATATCAGAATGTATCATTCACAATATGAATGATGCTCGGCTTGCCTTCCCCCGATCAAACTTATGCTCAGGGTACTTGCCAACAACACAACCCTTGCAAATTCTGGTGGTAGCTTTGATGACCGAGAGGCTTTCAACCATAGAATTCTTCTGTAATTGCTGCAATTATTTAAAATTATGGTGGCTGAACCTCTTATTCCACAGTCTATTAACCTCATTTCCATGAGTCAGCAATGCGGTGGGCTTTGCATCCGCCACAAAATGGGAGAACTCGTAGGCTTTTGCATGATGGTTTGCAAGGCCTTTTGCTACAAGTTTTCTGGATACAAGTTCTGTGATCTCTACATCATTTGGGCTAAAGGAGACTCTCTTGGGCACTCCCGTATGTGTCATTTGATAAACACTTAGGAGGTTTTATGCAAGAGATGGTACATACCAAACATTGGAAAAATAACCATGCTCAAGATTTACAGTACCTTGTACTTCGGATATGACTGTGGAGTCATCTCCCATGTGAATGGGAATGGATTTTACAATATCCAAAGATGAGAAAGAGTCTCTTTCAACCATCATGTTATTCGAAGCTCCAGAATCTATCAAGAGAGCTTTGGACTTCGAAGTGCTTACCGTGAGAGCATGACCTCTTTCATGTTGTGGTTCCCGATCTTGCCGATCTCTCCTCTGAAAGCTTTCTGGAAGATTGATGTGATTTTTCTCAAGAAGAGAAATAGCTTCATCAAGTTTATTTTTCATGCAGGCATGTTCAAGGTGGAAGCCCTTCCTGCAGTATGAACACTTGACTTTTTCCTTTCTATGATTCCCTTTGATTTTGTTCTTCTTCGAGTCGGAAGGCTCTTCATGTTGCTGGTTTTCAAATTTAGGCTTAGGAGCTTCGAATTTGTTTTTTGGGTTCTTTTGCTGCTTTCCTTTACCCTTCAGATATTTGGCCCCCAAAGCATAGAGGGCTTGATCACGGGAGGATCTGATGATCCCCATCTGGACAAGCTTATCATGTTCACTTGTTAGGGACTCAATGAAAGCATTGAGTGAAGGAATCTTCCATCCATGGGTTGTGAGCTTCCCCGCACAGAATGTAGAAACAAACACCGAATAATCAGCTCCAAGTTTGGAGAGAATGGTGAGGATGATCTGATCATCCTCCTTCTCCACCTTACACTGCTTCAATAGTAAGACAATGTGTTTGAACTTTGTGAAAAAATCATTTAAGGTCTCGAAATTGGAAGGTTAGAGAGACATCAACTCGTTTTCAAGCTGGTAAACTCTCAAATCATCCTGCTTTCCATGCAGGGTGTCCAATTTGTCCCAAAATTCCTTTGGAGTCTTCAATCCCGAGAGATGGAAAAGAAGATCCCTGGAAATAGAGAGGCACAAGAGTCTAAATTCTTCATCTTTCTTGTTCAAGCTAGCTTTGTCTATCACATGAGTAGGCTCTTCTTCAGTGTCCATAGTGACCCGGTAGAGTTCTCTGGCACGTAGTTGGATCTCCATATCTCCTTTCCATGAATGGAAATTGAATGGAGTCAAGAGTTCGACAGAAGAATCCATATCAAACTACTGTAGCGAATGCTTTTCACCTATTAAAACTTGCAAATCACGACACAAGGGGCACTGTTAGGTCAAACAGCCTGCACATTTTAGGCTTTCATCACACCCAGCATAGTTGATCAAGAAATATTGATCAACAATTCCTTAACTTGGGGTATTAAGTGGTAAGCCTTGGCTTCTGGTGCAATGCTAGAATTTTGAGCTTTTGCTCAATTTTTCATGCAAGATCTGTCAAAAACCATGTTTTTTAGAGATCTGAGCTTCATCCCATCATGAGCTCTGATACCATGTTAATATGTCACAATAATATAGGGACTAAAACACAATCTCATAAGAGATTTCAGACAATTAAGCATGAAAATGGCATACTGGTGCTGCAATTGGAGTAGCAGCTCTGTATAATCAATGAAGAATGAATAATACAATACAATGATCATGCAAGGTGCATGAATGTCAAGACAATTCGAATTCCCAAGGAGGTCATTCGAATTGAATAAAGGGGTGTAGCTTAACTAAATGTAAGCCACAGTAAACACACCTCGTTAACCCACTGATAAAGTCCAGATTGACTCAACTGAGTCCTAACTGAAGTCGGAGTGCAATGGATGATTGAGTCTAACTAAAAGAAGCTCAGACACATGTCACTACTTTCCAACCAACAAGTGGTAGCGCATCATTAACTCCAATGAACCCCGATGAGGTTAACTGAAGTCAAATTGGTCATCAGAGGTGGTTGGAGGCGCCCTTGTTGGCTCCAGTTCATAAATATTAATAAAAATAATCAATATAATGAGTGGAGGCGCCTTCACCGCTTAGCTTACATGATTGTAACAATCAATTAGCAATTAGGTGCATTTATGACACTCAGATCACCCCCGGAATTCTCCTTGTTTGAAGGAGGAAGCCTAGTTAGCCTCCCCGAATGAAGGAGAAGGCTTAGTTGGCCTTTTTGACTGAAGGTAGGTGTGGGTGTGCTTATGCTGATGTCATAGTGTGCTCATCTGATGCCGATTAATTCAATAAAACTTAGGATAGTGGTTTAACAAGGCCAAATTGACCAAATTAAGTGTGCATGCTGGGTAAATGTCTCCAACGGATATCTGAAGAGAAGCAGAATGAACTAGAAGTGAAGAATGCCTCTCTTCAGGATGAGTTGCTAGGTGAAAAGACTGCCAATGTTTCTTTCATAAAGAGAATAGCCTCGCCTAAGAAGCAATGTGAATATGCAACTGCAAATGCAACTTCATCTTCGTTCTCTAAGTTATCACAGGAATAATTTAAGGAATTGGATTTGAAGACTAATCAAGAGCGTTATGAATTAATTAGTGAGTTGTTCAAAACTTTGGATAGGATTTTTGAGACTCATCTTTCTTTTGATAAGATGTCTACTACTCTGGAAGATCAGGTAGAAAGAAGGGAGAAGGCTTCTAAAGCATATGATGATGTTGTATATTAGCAAATATACATGAAAGATAAGCCTGAGAACATCACTATTCTTAGCAGTTTCCAGCTAAAGAAGGTCAAAATCATTTTGCATGCTTGGGAAGATCTCAATGAAACAATTGGTGAAGCTATCAAGAAGGTGCAAGCTATCTATGGGAGAAGGTGGTATGTTGCTAATAATTTAATGGACACTCTGTGTTTTCCTGTAATGGGTCTCATTGAGAAAGCATGCCCGCCGAAAATTGTGATTGAACAAGTTGAACAACGCAAAGGTGAGACAAAAGAGAAAATCCAGGGACTTGGTCATATCGGCATTGATGATGTGGATCAATTAATAAAAAAACCACTTGCTATTGAAGGGAAGATCCATATCTACATTTGTATTTGGCATAAATTGGAAAAGAATGAACTAGAAGATCATAAATGTAATGTTCAACTTGGACTTGAATCCGCTGACTATCCCAACAAAGGAGAATTGTTAGAGATTTGGAAAATATGGAGAGATTTTCTTGGATATTAGCTTTGTTTGGTTCTCTTGATCCCATTTTGAAGGAAATTGATTCTTTTGTAATAGTTATTTAAGGGGTAATATTCAGATGTATTAGGCACTTTTGGAAGGGGAAAGATTTGGACAAGATACTTAACATACCTCTGTGTACCTGAGGTTTATGTAATTTCTTACAGAACTTAATTTAAAAACAGTATTGATATCATTTCACATCTCTTGTTATTGATTTGATTAAATTTCTTTAACAGATCATGTTTTTTCCTATTTCGTATAGATCAGTATCGCTGCTAGTGTCTTGCAATTAATAGATGCATTTATGAATAACTTTCATTTCTCTCTATTACTAATTCATGCATTGATGAAGCTTTAAAATAATTTATTGTGTTAACTGTCTTTACCTATTTCTGCAAATGATTCAACAATGAAAGTTAGAAAGCAGTAGCAAAACCTTTGAGGGAAGTCAAACGGAATGGCGAAGTGGCTCTTCATCCGTGGCTAGGGTTTCCCTAGACGCCGCCTCCTCTCTTGCGCAGGGCCGAGCTTGGTTGGATCACAGGCTCTGCTCCTCGTCCTCAGCTCGGGCTCGTCCTCAGCGCAGGGTTTGCTGCCGTTTTTTATTTTTCAGCCTGGGATTTTGCTGTCGTTTTCTTCAGCGTGCAGTTCTCTCAGGAAATGGGCTCTCATGCCCAGCTCACCGCCTTCAAGGCCCTTGTTCAAGCTGCTGCTCCTCAGACAGCCTCTCATTATTCTTCCAAGTTCGTGAAAAAGATGGACGAGATCCCTTATCTAGAGCTCTCTCCTTCGGATCCATGCCAGAAATCTCTCACCCTCTTTGAGCAAGCCCTCATTAGCAAGTTCACAGGGTTGTGGCCTGGCCCTAAGGCAGTGGAGATCTGGATTGCAGAACATTGTAACCCTCTGCTGCAAGGTCAGGTCTCTCTCTTTGCAGCCGGTCGAGGGTTTTTTGTATTCCTGTTCTCAAATAAAGAAGAAAGAGATCTTGTCTTTTGTTCGAGCCCTTTCTTCATGGGCTCGAGAGGTCTGTTCTTAGCCCCTTGGTCTCTAGGGTTCAACCCAGAAGCAAATATCACTGCCGCTCTAGTCTGGGTAAGACTCCCTAACCTTCCTCTTCATCTTTGGGGGAAAAGTACTCTGATTGACATTGGTAATAAGCTAGGCCGCTATCTAGATACTGTAAAACCAAAAGGGGGTCAGTACAGATGTGCCCATATCTGCGTAGAGGTGAATCCAGAGAAAGGGCTTCCGGAGGCCCTAAAGCTCACTTTAGGAGAATGGAGCCACATTCAAGAACTGGATAATGAGCAGATCCCCTTTAAATGCAACTTCTGTCATGTATACGGCCACTTCACTAAAATTTGCCCCAAGCTTGCAGAACCACAGAAACGAGCAAATCCCCCATATTCCAACAATACAGAGTTTCAGACGGTTTCTAATCGTCGTCGTCCTCCCTGACGAAAGGAGCCTGAAGCGTCTCAGCAAAATCCTCTCGCAGATGCTCCACGACTGAAAAACAAAAATAGTTTTGCAATACTTCAAGAAGATGAAGCACAAGAAACTGAAGTTGCAGCTGTCCAAGATCAGGGCAACTCTGGCCCCATTGGCTCCTCGACGGTAGTGAACAAGTTTCTCCAAAACCAGCTTCTCCAGGTTCAAAAGACGATCCCAGCGTTTTGATTCGCGAGGCTCCAGCCCAGGCAGGACCGGCATCCTTGATCCCTTCGCCAGAGGGAACCTCCGACTCCGAAGACTTTTCAGCCCCTTCTCCTCCCCTCACCAGAGGGTGAAAGTCAAATAAAGAACAAAGAGAAAAGGAAGCAGCCTCAAACATCAGCGTGGGCTCCCAGAAGAAATTGGATCCTTTCATTAAGGGGCACTCCTCTCCGCCTGTTTAATGTTTTGTTTCTGTATTCTTCTTTGCTCACAATTCGTGAGAGTCTACTCCTGCAAGCAGTCCTTTTCTTGAAATAGCATCAGAAAAATTTGGGATTCACCTCTCAAAGCACTGTTAAGAAGGTTGACTGCTCTAATAGAGGTCATCAGCCTTCTTTTTCAGAATTCCTCTTTGTACGCCTGGCTGGGCAACAACCTTTTTTAATCAATCAAAAAATTTCTCAGTTTCTGTTAAAAAAAAAGTTAGAAAGATAAACATGTTGATTTTTCTATCAATGTGCATTTGATTCTTGCGTAGGACATTTCAATGCCTTACAGTCTACGTTTTCACCCTTTGTTGTAAGTCTTAGACACCTTTTCAGCCACATACACAACTGAGACCTCAACAAGCTATAAAAATAAAAAAACTAATATAAATAATTACCATGAGAATTAAGAGATTTAACTAATGTAAATAAGTAGCATTAGAATTAAGTCAAATATTTAATGCCTATGGATAACGAATGAATTGTGTTTTAATTAAATTTAAAAGGAATACATTTTGTTGAATAAAAGAAAAATCAATTATAATATAAAGTAATTAAATTGAAATAAAAGTTAAAAAAAATGATATATGAAAGGAGTTTTAAAATAATAACTGATTAAATTTTGTTAATTATAAATTAAATAATATTATTAGAGGAACCTAGACAAATGTAGAAAACAAGTCTGGCCCGAGATTTAAAATCTTGAAGCATGGATTTTCTAAAGATGAAAAGAGCAAACTAAAATTAGTAGTTCCGAAAAACTAAGTCGAGGAGCCGACCCTAAAACAAATCGAAGTTCCGCATCCCACTTTCTGAAATGCGGAAAATGGATGAAAAAAATTTCTGGAAAAAAATGCAAGTTCAGATTTCCCCATTCCGCAATGTGGAAAGCGGAAATATGGAAATAAGATAAAAAAAAAATGAGACAGATACTTTTACGTGTTCCGCGTTCCATAGAGGAACATGGAAATCGAAAGTTACAAGCTAGTAATAAAACTATCTATATTTCTGATTTCCGAATTCCGCAATGCAGAACACTGAATGCGGAATGCGCATTTGATTCTTGCGCGGGACATTTCAATGCCTTGCCGTCTACGTTTTCACCCTTTGTTGTAAGTCTTAGACACCTTTTTAGCCACATACACAACTGAGGCCTCAACAAGCTATAAAAATTAAAAT
The DNA here is from genome assembly GCA_001517045.1 of Pseudotsuga menziesii. NCBI lineage: Eukaryota > Viridiplantae > Streptophyta > Pinopsida > Pinales > Pinaceae > Pseudotsuga > Pseudotsuga menziesii. Next base: position 366,928 of record LPNX010430879.1, read on the forward strand.
TAAAATTAAAAACTAATATAAATAATTACCATGAGAATTAAGAGATTTAACTAATATAAATAAGTAGCATTAGAATTAAGTCAAATATTTAATGGGTATGGATAAGGAATGAATTGTCTTTTAATTAAATTTAAAAGGAATAAATTTTGTTGAATAAAAGAAAAATCAATTATAATATAAAGGAATTAAATTGAAGTAAAAGTTTTAAAAAATGATATATAAAAGGAGAGTTAAAATAATAACTGATTAAATTTGGTTAATTATAAATTAAATAATATTATTAGAGGAACCTGGCCAAATGCAGAAAACAACTCCGACCGGAGATTTAAAATCTTGAAGCATGGCTTTTCTAAAGATGAAAAAGGAAAACTAAAATTAGTAGTTCCAAAAAACTAAGTCGAGGAGCTGACCCAAAAATAGATCGAAGTTTCGCATCCCACTTTCCGCAATGGAGAAAATGGAAAGCGAATGAAAAAAAACATCGTGGAAAAAAATGCAAGTTTAGATTTCCCCATTCCGCAATGCGGAAAGCGAAAATCCAGAAATAAGATAAAAAATACGAGACAAATACTTTTCCATGTTCCGCGTTCCACAGAGGAACACGGAAATCAGAAGTTACAAGCTAGTAATAAAACTATCTGTATTCCCGATTTCCACATTCCGCAATGCGGAACATGGAATGCGGAATGTGAAATGTGCAAATAAAAAATTGTGGGCAGTTTTTCATTTTTTCATTTCATATGGGCATCCTTGCTCATGTATTTTTTGTTTGGGTTCAAATCAAATCACCCAAAACTATATTCATTGGTAACAAGAATCAACGATCCCTGTGAATAATGATTTAAGATGAGCAAACCCTCGGAATTCTTACAGAACATTCAGGTTTGAATCCGGCATTAGACTGAATGTATGAATACTTATGGCCAAAGAAACTCACTTATGACTTAAACCTTGGCTGTGAAAGTATCTATCAAGATGCTTAAGACCCATGTCCAAAAGTATATATATATTCTTATTTTATTTTATTCAAATATCACTTTTCCGCTTTCTGCAGTGCGGAATGCGGAAATAGGAAATACAAAAAGTTTTATTACTAACTTGTAAATTCAGATATCTGTGTTCCACACCGTGGAATGTGGAAATAGGAAATACAGAAAGTTTTATTACCCCCAGAATTTGTACAGAATATTTAGGTTTGTTTTAATTTGAAGTAAAAGTTAAAAAATTGATATATGAAAGGAGTCTTAAAATAATAAATGAATAATTTGGTTAATTATAAATTAAATCATATTATTAGAGGAACCTGGACAAATCTAGAAAACAACTCCGGCCGGACATTTAAAATCTTGAAGCCTGGGTTTTCTAAAGATGAAAAGAGCACGCTAAAATTAGTAGTTTCGAACAACTAAGTTGAGGAGTCAACCCAAAAACAGATCGACATTCCACATCCCACTTTCCGCAATGCGGAAAACAGAAAGTGGATGGAAAAAAAATTGCGAAAGAGGGAATCTGAAAATAAGATAAAAAAATATGAGACAAATACTTTTCCATGTTCCGCATTCCACAGAGGAACACAGAAATCGAAAGTTACAAGTTAGTAATAAAATTAAATTCCGATATCCATGTTCTACACTGCGGAAAGAGGAAGTTTAATTCGGTTGCTTTTGTCCATTTGGAGGATTTGGCTACACATCTGGATAAATTGTGGGCAGTTTTTTGTTCTTTCATTTCATATGGCCATCCTTGCTCATGTATTTTTTATTTGGGTTCAAATCAGATCCCCCAAAACTATATTCATCGGTAACAAGAATGAGTGATCCCACTGAATAATGATTTAGGATGAGCAAACCCTTGGAATTTGTACAGAACATTCAGGTTTGAATCTGACAATAGAATTAATGTATGGATACCTATGGCCAAATAAACTCGCTTATGACTTAAACCTTGGCTATGAAAGGTGTCTATCAAGATGCTTAAGACCCGGATCCAAAACTATATATATTTTCATGTTTTATTTTATTCAATTATAAGTTTTCCCTTGTGGGCGTTAAGATTGAGGTGTGTTCAATCTCCAAGTAGTAGATTTCATTTCAGGGAATTTCTGGTGGGTTTATCTCTTATCATATAAAAACTGGGAAACTAGGGCTTGTTGACAGGAAATCCTTAATGTGCGTGGGAATTGATATTGGGGCAAGGCATGAGGGGGATGTGATTAATTTTATTTCGTAATTCCTTGTCCTTAGAGGGGTCGTTTCGAAACATTATTCCCCAAAGAAATCAATGCATCGATGATTCTCCCCTCCGTAGATATTCAACAGCATTTGAAAGAAATCCATTGATCTTCAGCATTGCAACCAAGAATTATAGCGTGTGGAAAAACAACGCTATTGGAACACTTTGCTACCTGAAATTCAACAAATCTATTACTAATTCGCAACTCACCTCATACCTGTGTACTAGTGATTACAATGATTTGTGTTTTCTTTTTCGTATTGTTTTTAGAATTTTGAACTTACTTTGCATCATCAATGAGTGATTTTTGTTTTTTTTCATATTGTTTTAGAATTTTCAAATTACTTTGCATTATCAATACCTTTATATGAGAGCTGCATCATTTATTTCCTATTTCTGCATTCAATAATGCTCCTTTTCCTATTTTCGAGTTGCATCATTTATTTCCTATTTTATTTCCTATTTCTGCATTCAATGATGCTCCTTTTCCTATGCTCCATCGAGAGATTGCTTATTTGACTGTCACAAATAGGAAATAAAATAGGAAATAACTCCAAATGTTATAGAAACTGTACAAATCTACAATGGAGGCTTCCAAATTTTCCCTCTACCTTAAGATACAAGTGATGCCTATGTACAATCAACTGTTTAAGTAAGCAAGACATGCTATTCATAGTACACCCCCATACTTAGTTTTGTAAGGGTTTCAAATTGGGGAGATATAGTAAATACCCTGCGTATAGAGGTTGGTGCAAAACAATGAGAAGAAAGGAAAAAATATGAGATTATAACATAATATAATAATTAGCGTTTGAAGGTTGACATTTGCAGAAAATGTGAGATGGAGCATACCTAGGCTGCACAAAATTGGTGTATATGTATAGAGAAGGCAGGGGGAAGAAAATTATCAGGAAAATGAAGCCTCACCAGAGCAAAACTCAGATAACATGTTCTCCCATAATGGCATTTTCTGCAGAAAGCACACAAAACGAGTGGTTTCCATGATACTGTCGAGATTGGGATTCCAAGCAGAGGAAAAGTCTAGAAATTATCAAGCAGATGGATTGACCAAGACAGAGATGCAAGATTGAGCAAAACCGAGCCTCAAATAAGAGAAAAAGGCGATAATTATCGCAAAAAATCAAGACTGACAGTTAAATAAGCAATCTCTCAACAACACAAAGCCATAAACCAAACCCACACATAAACTGTATTGTGTAAAAATACATAACTGAACAATCAATACCAGGCTCAAAACACCAGAGCATCGGAACCAGGATTGTAAGCTTTGATGAAACCCATATCTGCAGAAAATGGGGGAGATAGAGCAGACCTAGGCCGCAGAGAATTGGTGTATATGTACAGAGAAGATAGGGGAAGAAAATTATCAAGCAAATGAAGCCTCGCCAGAGCAAAACTCGGATAACATGTTCTCCTAGAATGGCATTTTCTGCAAAAAGCGCACAAAATGAGTGGTTTCCATGATACTGTCGAGATTGGGATTCCAAGCAGAGGAAAAGACTAGAAATTATCAAGCAGATGGATTGAGCAAGACGGAGATGCAAGATTGAGCAAGACCGAGCCTCAAATAAGAGGAAAAGGCGATAATTGTCGCAAAAAAATCAAGACCGACAATCAAATAAGCAATCTCTCAACGACACGAAGCCATAAACCAAACCCAAACATAAACTGTATTGCGTAAAAATACATAACTGAACAATCAATACCAAGCTCAAAACACCAGAGCATCGGAACCAAGATTGTAAGCTTTGATGAAACCCATATCTGCAGAAAATGGGAAATAGAGCAAACCTAGGCTGCAGAGAATTGGTGTATATGTACAGAGAAGACAGGGGGAAGAAAATTATCAGGCAAATGAAGCCTCACTAGAGAAAAACTCGGATAACATGTTCTCCCGGAATGTGATTTTCTGCAGAAAGCGCACAAAACGAGTGGTTTCCATGATACTGTTGAGATTGGGATTCCAAGCAGAGGAAAAGACCAGAAATTATCAAGCAAATGGATTGAGCAAGACGGAGATGCAAGATTGAGCAAGACTAAGCCTCAAATAAGAGGAAAAGGCGATAATTATCGCAAAAAAATCAAGACCGACAGTCAAATAAGCAATCTCTCAACAACACGAAGCCATAACCAAACCCACACATAAACTGTATTGCGTAAAAATACATAACTGAACAATCAATACCAGGCTGAAAACACCGAAGCATCGGAACCAGGATTGTAAGCTTTGATGAAACGCATAAGCTATAGCTGTAGTGGTGGGTTCATTAATGATTGCGATGACACTAAGGCCAACAATGGTAGCATAAGTGCTCCAAGGAAACTTGGTGAACATGTCTAGAAGAAGGAAGACCAAGCACACAATTCTAAGACACTTGTTCCACTGTCATTTGGCAATAGCCAAAGCACATGTCAAAACTCGTGTAGGGATGTTAGTAGCCGGGAAGATGAAGAATCTTGCGAGACTGCGTCTCCATAGAGAAAACGTCTTCAACATAATAATTATTATTATTTTTACTATTTTATATATATAAACATGAAATAAATTATAAAATAAGTACATAAATGTAAAAAGCCAAAAAAAAATTATAAGAATTTGCAAAGAATAATATCAATTCAAGGTGAATAATCAGCCATTAAAATTTGTATATAGAAAAAGAAAAAGATTAAAAAAAAAAGATTAAATGTGAAGTTTGTAACCCTTTATGATTAGTTATGATACCTCATTCCATGGTGCTCATTTTTTCTCTCATGCCACCTATATATCTTCCAACAAATTTATAGTTATCTTCCAATATAATGACCTTATTCACACATTATGATTCTCTTATAAAATAATTATTTATATTTCACTTACTATTTTATATTATAATTGAATTGATTTCACATTGGAACGTGACCTTGTGACTTTACACCTTAAAAGCTCAATGATATTTATATGAATGAGAACATAAATGGTTACATAAAGTGCACTATTTGACAAATCTTAAGTATTTGACTTTTGGCACCACGTTCGAAGTTAATAATTTAAAAAATCCAAAGAAAACCAGCAAAGACAAGACAAAAGGGTAAAGATAAATAGAATGGGATTTACATTAATTAAAATTTATTAAAATATTTCATCTCGGGAAGGACGTAGCTTCATCTAGTGTTAACATCTTTCAAGAGAGTTATTCATCCATAATAAAGTCATTGTTTATTTGATGCAAATTCTTGACATGCGAATGTTGATAACTCGTGGACCTATAAGTGTTGAGGCATTACTCTACTCAAATATATAAACATGTGTGAATCAAATTATTATGAAATTAAGATTATCATAGCTTTATAATATTGTAATTAAATTGAATGGGGAGGTAGGTGCGTGTGTGATTATTTTCAATTTTGGAGGAAAAATTGATTTCTCTTATGCTTTGGACTTGGTTGGAAAACCAACAATGAAGCAGAATGGCTTGCGCTCTTCTTTGGAAGGAATCTAGTAAGGCAACTCAATATCTCTAAAATCATTGTTCTAGGAGACTCGAAACAAGTAATCCACAAAATGATTAATGGCTATAGCAAAGGTATGATCAAAATAAAAAGAATTTATGAGCGTGTTCAATAGGCCACTGCAGAAGTCCAAGACTCCTATATCAACATCCTCCAAGGTAACAATTCAGAGGCTGATAAGCTGGCAAATCAAGGTGCCAAGTTAAAAACTGGATCAACCAAGGTGAAGGGCAATTTATTCAATTTTTTTATGTCCCATAAGTATCTATGCTTCTCTAGTTGGTTCCAAGGGTGGTTAATCCCTAGTGCTAGAACCCCTCCCAGCTTTTTGCCAAGATCGGGGGTTGAGAACTTTCGTGATCGGAGAATCTCCTTCTCCTTCCGGCGATCTGCCAGCCGACAGGCAGCATGGCTGCCAGCTCCCATCTGTCCTCACATAGCCCATGTGACAGACTTAAATGCACACTCTGCATTGTGCAGACGGATTGGAAGGCTCGCACGAGCCCTGGACGCCCTCCAAATGAAGACTCCATCTTCTCCCAATGCTCATTTGGCTTCCGCCCCTTCGCGAGTTGAAATTGTTCCTGTCATTGTTGTGAGGGTTCCCTTCATTACAGAATGCAAAAACCCTGGTATAGAAGCTAATAGAGCCAGGTATCAACAACACAGACAATCGCAGTGTGAGAGAGGTTTCCTTTGGCCACGCACAGTCTCGAGAAGGTTCTGGTATAGTGTTTGGTCCTTCTCCCGGCAACGAGAACTAGTCGACGGATGTAAACTCGCTCATCGAAGGTTCTTGCTCCCTCTTCCTGGAGTCCCTAAGTATCTCAGGCATTGAGTGCTCACACTGTTCAGAATTCACAGCGTTCCCAATCCTGACTTCTTTCCAAGAAGAAATGACAGATAAAGCAATTACTTTGGAAGATATTCAAAACTCTCTCAAGGATATCAAGAAAAAATTGAGATGGCTCTACAACATAATCAACAAAAGCACAACGGAAGGTAGGAGAACAACGGATTGGATGGTCCATCAAATTGAAAACCAAGACACCTGAATCGAAGACAACCACTGAGACCTATATGATTTAATGGGTAATATAGGCTACATGAAGGATGATTTGAAGAAGTTGGTAAATATGAACCAGAGCAGTCACATACAAGACAACCTAAACAGAGACCAAGTAATGGAGGAAGCCTCTGTGGAGCATGCTGTCAAAGATAAAAAAGGAAAGCAGCAAGAGCAAGCCTAGCCTCATGGGTATTTTATGTTTTTTTGTCTTTTTGTTTTAGGTGTCTTCGTTCAAATCTACCCTTCGAGGAGTTTCAGAAGTTTTATTAGGATTAGATGCAAGTTCAAGACTCTAGTTACCAGCTCAAACTTTTCTGTTATTTTGGATTTTTTTCAGAACTTTATGCAGGTCTCAAACCTCCCTTTTTGTAATCTTGACTCACTATAGCTTTTTAATTAATATAATATCTTCATAATTTTTATTATAAATAAATAAATATTATAATTACGCCATAAGGCATTTCAACAAGTGGGAGTCTACTCCCCGAAGTTAATGCTTTTTTTTTCCAACCGTAGGATGCTTTCGTCCGACGATTGGGGTCATTTGCTTCCTTCATCTTGATCTGATCTTGATTTGCTTGATATGCTGCTGGTTGATCTTCATCTCTTCATCTGCTACCTTTCATTTCTGTCAATTGAAACTCTCTTACACGCAAGATAAATACTTATCCTAGCATTCATATGGATGCACCAACAGGCCACCTGCATTGCTTTCTTACCATGCTCTCTTACACGCAAGATACATACTTATCCAAGAATTTATGTAAATGCACCAACCTACCATACTTATCCAAGCATTTATATAAATGCACCAACCTGCCTTGAATGTAAGGTAGACTGATCGAATATGCTTCACTTTGAATGTAAGGTAGACCGATCGAATATGCTTAAATCAGTTTCTCCTGCTTATATATTCATTATTGGGATGCTTAATCCGGCCATCACTCTGCATATGCATATGCTTATGCCAGTCTTCTGAGGTAAAACTCTCCAGCTGATCCTAGCTATGTTGTATTTCTTCCAGTCATTCATTCTATATATAATTATGCCATTGTGAAAGATAGATTTTGTGCTCGAGCATAACTACAATGTGTGATGTTGTTGGTGCAAGAATAGAAAAGGCGACTGTAACAACAGGGGGAAAGTTTATTGAAGACATTAACCTGGAAAGGTCTACTAAAGAATTAGAAAGAATTAGAGGAAGCAGTGTTATCAGGTATTCTTTCGAGCTTAGCTTGGAATATTGTTTTATAGCAAGTCAGTTCATGTTATACTGTTATAACATGAGTTTATTGTCCTCATTTAGTGAAGCTGTTGCTTGTATCAAACACACTCAATACACCACTGAACTGTTATACCTTAAAAGTCAAAGAGAAAACCTAAAAACTATAACCTAGCTTACCCGAAGAAATATGTTCAGATCTATAGGCCTAAATTTCTATAATCTCCCTGTTGATTGTTGACCATATTTAAATAAACGTTGTTAATTTTCAACCAAAATATTCTTTAAAGCTAGAGATTCAAAATGCATGGTTACAGGATGCAGGCATAGTAGATGCAGCCTACATATCTGTACTTTTAAAACTTGGGAAAGGCTTAATATAAAGTTATTGAATGATGTTTGGGCACCAAAAATCAGCTAACTCACTAAATACTACTTTCAAATGAAGCCTTTAAAGTAGTTAAGCAGGTCTGCTATCTAAAACTTCCAATTAGAAATCATACAGCTGCAAATGAAAAAATACCCAGGCAAATTGCATAGTGAATAAAATATCAAATCCACTAATGAAAGAAAAAAAAGTTACACACTATCCTAACTCAGAATTTGACATGTCCTAGATAATCAACAGTTTGCAATTCCAAATCCAACTGAGAGAGTAGATCCATGATCAGTAAATACTGTTTCATACCTGCAAAACAATAAAAAGAAAAAGGCGAAGATGTAGCAATTTAAAATTTAAATTCGACCTTAAATCTCTCAGAATATTTTGAGTTTTAATTTGACCTTAAATCTCTCATAATATTTTGAGAATTTAAACTCAAGCTATAATACAGTAAAAAAATCAGCCATACCAGGTAATACATAGCTCCATGCAGCAAACCTTGCAAAGTAACTCCCAATTCATTCACCGGCACTGGCTAGCCTGAGGGCTGAAGTAAATTTGCATTTTCTCTGAAAACAACCCTCATGTTTATCGGTCCCACAGGTAAAAAACATACAAACATAGGGTTGTACCGATGTTGAAGGAGTTACAGGCACCTGCTCTCTTACATTTCATTGGCCTCCATGATGCCAGGGCTAAGGAAACCTGCCATCCCCAACTGCAATGGATTTTGTTTGTGCCATAGTTTATTAGGTTATCTGCCAGGATGCCAATGGTTGTGAACAACTGGAAGCCAATATTAAGGGCTCCTCTTAATCTTGCTGGGGCCATTTCAAACAGACACACTGGAACCGCCTGCAAAACTTATCAAAGTTTGGACAGTAGGTCAAAGTTTGCTTCTGAAGGATAGGGAGCCTGAAGCAACAGGAAGATTGCTTCAGAGAAATTGAATGAAGCAACAAGAAGATTGCTTCATAGAAATTGAAAGATAATTGTGCGTGTCTCATATTCAACAAAAACCTGTAAAAAAAAATACGGTGTAGTTGGAAACCGAGGCTAGGTATTTATTGAAAAATTCCCTGTCCTTCAGAAGCAATGCAGTAGGTCCTTCAAAATTCATTTTTTTACTAAAGTAGGTCAAAGTTTGGACAGACGCCTAGCCCAGAGACTGCCAAATGTTATGGATTGTTGAATTGATAACGTGATTCATGCACCACGGCTTAGACAGTTGGGCTTCTCACGAGGGCGTTAGGTTGCATGGTCTGCATATTAAATATGTCCTCTTTATTGAATAATGTTTGGAAACCTAAAATTAGCCAACTCACTAAATATTGATCATGATAAATGCCACTTTTCCTTTCTACTATGATATATATAAAATTATAAAAAAAATGATATAATACAATGAATAGAAGTTTCATTTTCTATATTGTTTGGACCAACCTTCGCTTAATCTTAGCAACCATGGGGTGGCATGATAAAATGCACATGTATCTCCATCTCACACTCAAATTGTTGGCTTTATGCATGTTATCGCCAAAAGCATAGAGCGATAATCACATTCCTCAAAACTAAAGAAGAAAGGTTTCTGGATATCTGGGCGGACAAGATCAACTAATTTTTCAGTGATCTACTAGAAGAGCACAATGTAGATATGGAAAATGATATAGAGAGAGTGGAGGAGCACATCCATACAGCTGCAAATGCTATCGTCAAATTGCTGGCTTTATGCATGTTATCGCCAAAAGCATAGAGCGATAATCACATTCCTCAAAACTAAAGAAGAAAGGTTTCTGGATACCTGGGAGGACATTGAGAGAGAGATCAACTAATTTTTCAGTGATCTACTAAAAGAGCACAATGTAGATATGGAACATGATATAGAGAGAGTGGAGGAGCACATGCATATAGCTGCAAATGAAAAAATACCCAGCCAAACTGCATAGTGAATAAAATATCAAATCCATAATGAAAGAAAAAAAAATTGCACAGGTAAAAAACATGCAAACATACGGTTGTACGGATGTTGAAGGAGTTACAAAACCACACTAGATTTTGTTTGTGCCATAGTTTATTAGGTTAGCTTCCAGGATGTCGCTGGTTGTGAAACACTGGAAGCCAATATTAAGCGCTCCTCTTAATCTGGCTGGGTCCATTTCAAACAGGCACACTGGAACGGCCTGCAAAACATATCAAAACACTCCAAGATTATTATAAAAATAAACAGCGACGTTTTTTTACTGAAGTATGGAGGTAGGTCAAAGTTTAGACAGACGCCTAGCCCAGGGACTGCCAAATGTTATGGATTTAGTCTTTCAATATGGCGGCATCTGTTGAATTGATGACGTGATTTGATGCACAACGGCTTCGACAGTTGGGCTTCTCACAAGGGCGTTGGGTTGCACGATCGATCTACCATATTTTGGGTAAGGTCGAGAGTTCGATTCTGAAATGTCCCATGCGTATTAAATATGTCCTCTTTATTGGTGATGTAATCGGAGAAACCACAGTATCGAAATGACCAAGTCGACGTTTCGAATCCATATCAAGATCCATCATCAGGACACAGTCAAATGTGGAGAGAGCGAGGACCCATGTTAAATACTGGAGCTGTGTAGAAAGTCTAAGGTCGGCCGTGGAGATTAGGGTTTGCTAGGTCAAAAAATTTAATTTAATTGAATTAATTTCGAAGTGTGCGGAAAATTCTCTAAACCTATTTTTCGGAAAAGGAATTGTTTATATTATTAGATTTTTATAATGGCAAAGTTTTAAATTTGTTATTATTAATGTACAATTTTAAAAGCATTAATAATAAACCTAAAAAACTAAAAAAATTTAATTTTATTATTACTGATAACAAATTTAAAGACCTAATAATAAATCTAAAAACCCTAAAGTTATTAAATTTGTTATTATTAATGAATTTTAATTTTAATTATAATTAAAAATTTTAATGAAAGGGCATCTTCTAGCTTAATTTTAGGATTTAAAGGTTGAAAAGTTGATTTTAAATCATTTTTAATTGATTTTAAAACCACCTAATGCCCTAGAGTTTAAAACCCTAAAGTTTTAAATTTATTATCATTAATAACCTTAATAATAAATTTAAAAACCTTAAAGTTTTTTAAAATTTTTATTATTATTAATAAAAACCTCCTATTAAATTTAAAAGCCTAAAGTATTAAATATCCATTGAAAAGTGTTCTTTTAGCTTAATTTTAGGAATTATTAAATTTTAAAAATCTTAATAATAAATTTAAAAACTTTAATGTTTTTAAATCTATTATTATTAATAACACATTTAAAAACCCTAATAATGAATTCTAAAATCCTAGAGTCATTAAATTTTGTTATTATTAATAACAAATTTTATTACACTTTTAATGCCTATTACTACGTCTAAACTTAGGGATCTTGATAACAAATTTATTTATTAAATTTAAAAACCCTAATAATAAATTTAAAATTTAAAATTTAAAAACCTTAATGTTTTTAAATCTATTATTATTAAAAACAAATTTGAAAACCCTATTAATAAATTCTAAAATCCTAAAGTCATTACATTTTATTCTTATTAATAACAAAATTTATTTCAATTTTAATGCCTATTACTATGTCTAAACTTAGGGAGAACCTTTTAGATTAATTTTTTAAAGGAATTTTAAAGGTTTAAAAGGTTGATTTTAAATTATTTTAAAAACCTAAAGTTTTTGAACTGATTTTAAAATGATCTTTCAATTTTAATTCTAAATTTTTAGGGAATTTTAAATTCAGGTTTTAATTAAGGACGAGGAAGGAGGACAAAGGAATAAAGGGGAAGGGCTTGAAAGAGGAAAAGGGGCAGAAGGAAAACGGTTAAGGGACAGAGTGGCCTTTCCGATTGAGAATAGAGGGAAGCCAACTAGTGCTCACCTCGAGGCCACCATCCCTATTTAGGTTGTGTGGGAATTTGGTAATCTCTAAGGCCTCTCTAAATTTTCATTTAAAATAGTGGTCTTCTTTCGCGAGGATAACGGTGTCTTCTAGGCAGATGTGATGTTTGGTTTTGGCTACATGTTCAGCAAGGGCTGAGGAACGGATACATTCTTTTCTAATGTCCGCCCCATGTTCTTTTAGCCGCGTGTGGAACGAACGTCATGTCTCACCTATATAGCTAATCTTGCACGAGCAAGGGATCTTATAAACCCCTCTGAATTGTGTATGATCAACTGGATCTTTAACGGATCTCATTCTTTTCTTAATGGTCTCTAGGGGTTTAAACAAAGTCGTGATGTTGTTCTTGTTGAGAATTCTAGCGATATTATCAGTCACCCCTTGTATATACGGTAAGTAAGCTCATGGGTTGGTGGTCTTGTTGTCCGAGGTTTTCACACCCATAAGGTTCTTGTTGTGGGTTTTGTCGAGGGTCTTTGTGATCACCTTGGGTTTGTAACCTATGTTTGTGAAGACTTCTTTGAGGTGGTCTTTCTCTTTTTCAATATGTTCCGAATCTGCAATCCTCGAGGCTCTCACTGCCAGGGTATTGAGAACACCTATCTTCTGGGAAGGATGGCGGTGGGAGTTTGCGTGGAGGTAGCTATCCGTGTGCGTCTTTTTATGGAACACCTCGTGTCCTAGAGTGCCATCTTCTTTTCTCGTAAGGAGGACGTCTAGAAATGGGATGCTCCTGTTTTCCTCAAGTTCCATTGTGAATTTGATGTTGGGGGAGATATTATTCAGGTGTGTTAGGAACTTCCTGAGTTCATCATCACCATGTGTGGCCAAACCACATTCTTGTTATCCACGTACCTTTTCCATCTTGATGGTTTTAGAGGATAGGTGTCCAAGGATTCTCTCTCAAATTTTTCCATAAAGAGGTTTGCAACAATGGGTGAGAGGGGGGATCCCATAGCCACACCTGTGGTTTGCTCATAAAATTCACCTTGGAAGCTGAAGAAGGTTGATCTTAGGCATATTTCTGCAAGCTTGGCTGTGTGGGGGTCGGTGGCATCCTTGATAACCTGGATGGCTTCCTCTAAAGGTATCTTTGTGAAGAGTGAGACCACGTCAAATCTTAAAATCATGTCCTTAGGTTCTAATTTCTCATCTTTGATTAGTTCGACAAAATGGCTTGAGTCCTTAATGAAGGAATCAGTATTGCCGACCAAGGGACCTAAAACTTTGGCTAAGTGTTTGGCAAGCTCATAGGTGGGGGATCCTATAGTGTTGACGATAGGACGGAGCGGGACTCCTTCTTTGTGGATTTTGGGTAGGCCGTAAATCCTGGGAGTGATGTCTCTGGTGGGGATAAGGCGTTTTTTCAAATGATCATCCAAATTGGAGTTCATAATCACTTTTTTGACTTCTTTAGTTACTCTAGAGATGGGATTGCTACTTAGTTTCCTATAGCTTCCACTATTGGTGAGGTGGTCAAGCATTTTACTATTGTAGTCTGCCCTATCCAAAATCACAGTGGCTCCACCTTTGTCCGCTTTAAGAATAAGTATGTCTTCATTAGCCCTCAAGTTTCTTAAGGCACGTTCTTCTTCTTTTGTAATGTTGCATTTGGGTGGCTTGGCTTTTCTCAATACTAAAGCACACTCCTATCTTATTGTTTCTTGATGAACAATGTTCAAATTTTGGATGCTATCCTCAATGTTGTAGATAATGGATTCGACGGGAATGGTTCTAGGGGCTACGGCAAAATTGAGACCTTTTTTCAAAATAGTTGATTCAGCACTATCTAGTGTGTGGCTGGAGAGATTCGCCAATTTCTTCCCATCGTCTGCTTTCTTGCCACAGTTTGTATTCTGTGGAGGTGTATTCTTCCACATGCTGGGGTTAAAGCTCGATCCCGGATCATTCCCATGATTTGTCCTATGTGCTGATGTATTGTTCTGCACAGTTGTAGTTAAACCCACGCTGGGGTTTAACCTCGATCTAGGATTATTACCTACGTTTACCCTATGTGCTGAGGTATCGTTTGCCTTATTCATTAAAGTAATGTCAAGGTTCAGATGTGATGTTAAACAATTCTTTGATGTTGAATCAATGCTATCAATGGTATTCTGCGCAGGTTTATTCTTCCACGCATTGAGGTTAAAGCTCGATCTCGGATCAATGCCAAAATCTGTCCTAAGCGCTGATGTATTCTGCGCAGTTGTAATTATTCCTACGCTGGGGTTTAACCTTGATCCAAGATCATACCCACGATTTCCCTATGTGCTAAGGTATCGTTTGCATTATTCATTAATATAATGTCCATGTTCAGATGTAAATCAATGCTATCATTTGTTAAACAATTATTTGCTGTTGAACCACTAAAAACTGACTGTCATTTGTCGCAGTCTTACCGGTTGTTGGTATGTTGTCAATATAATGATTTGTATCACACGCTGGTGTATTGTCTTGCGCCCCCATCGCTGGCTTATGTCTCAAGTATGCCCTCCACGCTGACGTTGGTGTATTGTTGGTGTTAAAAAACGCTGGTTTTGGGCTCGGTTCATTCATCTTGTAGTTGTTTGCCACTAGATCCTTGATTGATGTCAAACCATCGAATGCTATCTTCCCTTTGATTGTTGTTCTATCATCCATTGTGGTCTGCGCAGGTGTATTGCTCGGGTTCAGGCGCGATTCCAGTTTCATGATTTTCTTTTCTTGTCTCAGTTGTGCCTTACGTTCCCGGTTCAATGCTTTCAGGGTAGCGCTAGCATCTGCCATTGTCCAAAGGTCCAAGCATGTGGTATTTGCTAAACATAGGTGCAGGATGAGTGCTTTTTTGGACAGACCATCCAACTCACACCGTGTCTTTTTTATTTCGGCTCTCACCAGGGACTCGCTAAGTCTATCGAATGCTTTCTTATTCCAGCTACTGCGCATTCTGTGTTTGATGGTGGCGAATTCAGGGATAAGTTTCTTATCCCTACACTGTTTTAAAAAGTTTAAGTCCGCAGCCCTCAGTTTTATCTTAATCCTCAATCTCTCCAGAAGACGGAATTTTTGCCAGATATCCCTTCAGTGCAGGGATGTAATCTATGTTGCTAAATTTATGTGGTGATAGGTTATTGGTGATGTAATCGGAGAAACCACAGTATCGAAATGACCAAGTCGATGTTTCGAATCCATATCAAGATCCATCATCAGGACACAGTCAAATGTGGAGAGAGCGAGGACCCATGTTAAATACTGGAGCCAGGTAGAAAGTCTAAGGTCGGCCGCGGAGATTAGGGTTTGTTAGGTCAAAAAATTTAATTTAATTTAATTAATTTCGAAGTGTGCGGAAAATTCTCTAAACCTATTTTTCGGAAAAGGAATTGTTTATATTATTAAATTTTTATAATGGCAAAGTTTTAAATTTGTTATTATTAATGTACAATTTTAAAAGCCTTAATAATAAACCTAAAAAACTAAAAAACTTTAATTTTATTATTACTGATAACAAATTTAAAGACCTAATAATAAATCTAAAAACCCTAAAGTTATTAAATTTGTTATTATTAATGAGTTTTAATTATAATTATAATTATAATTTTTAATGAAAGGTCATCTTCATTATAATTAAAATTTTTAAAACCACCCTAGAGTTTAAAACCCTAAAGTTTTAAATTTATTATCATTAATAACCTTAATAATAAATTTAAAAACCTTAAAGTTTTTAAAATTTTTATTATTATTAATAAAAACCTCCTATTAAATTTAAAAGCCTAAAGTATTAAATATCCATTGAAAGGTGTTCCTTTTACCTTAATTTTAGGATTTATTAGATTTTAAAAATCTTAATAATAAATTTAAAAACTTTAATGCTTTTAAATCTATTATTATTAATAACACATTTAAAAACCCTAATAATGAATTCTAAAATCCTAAAGTCATTAAATTTTGTTATTATTAATAACAAATTTTATTACACTTTTAATGCCTATTACTATGTCTAAACTTAGGGATCTTGATAACAAATTTATTTATTAAATTTAAAAACCCTAATAATAAATTTAAAATTTAAAATTTAAAAACCTTAATGTTTTTAAATCTATTATTATTAAAAACAAATTTGAAAACCCTATTAATAAATTCTAAAATCCTAAAGTCATTACATTTTATTCTTATTAATAACAAATTTTATTTCAATTTTAATGCCTATTACTATGTCTAAACTTAGGGAGAATCTTTTAGATTAATTTCTTAAAGGAATTTTAAAGGTTTAAAAGGTTGACTTTAAATTATTTTAAAAACCTAAAGTTTTTGAACTGATTTTAAAAGGATCTTTCAATTTTAATTCTAATTTTTTAGGGAATTTTAAATTCATGTTTTAATTAAGGACGAGGAAGGAGGACAAAGGAATAAAGGGGAAGGGCTTGAAAGAGGAAAAGGGGCAGAAGGAAAACGGTTAAGGGACAGAGTGGCCTTTCCGATTGAGAATAGAGGGAAGCCAACTAGTGCTCACCTCGAGGCCACCATCCCTATTTAGGTTGTGTTGGAGTTTGGTAATCTCTAAGGCCTCTCTAAATTTTCTTTTAAAATAGTGGTCTTCTTTTGCGAGGATAACGATGTCTTCTAGGCAGATGTGATGTTTGGTTTTGGCTACATGTTCAGCAAGGGCTGAGGAACAGATACGTTCTTTTCTAATGTCCGCCCCATGTTCTTTTAGTTGCGTGTGGAACGAACGTCCTGTCTCACCTATATAGCTGATCTTGCACGAGCAAGGGATCTTATGTCCTCTTTATTGAATGATGTTTGGGCACAGAAAATCAGGCAACTCACTAAATACTGAGCATGATAAATGAGTGCTTGCCAACTCGTTTAGATACAAATTGCATTAATATTAATTTTGTTTTAATCGATCTCAATTCATAACTCTTTCTAGAATGAATAACATATTCAATTAATATTTGATTATCGAATATTTTTTATGTATATTGATTAAAAATGAATAACTCGTTTTGAGGAATGTGTTTCTTTACAATGTCCAGAGCGAAATTTTTGATGTATTTTGATGTATAACTCATTATTCATTTACTCTGGACATTTATTCATCAAAAATAATAACTTACATGAATACATAAAAAATAATAACTCGTGTTTCTTTACTCGTTGAGGAATGTGTTTCTTTGCAATGCATAGAGCGATAATCACATAACTCGAATATTGATTAATGAATATTTTTAATGATAAGTGAAAGCTTGAACCCCATGGATTAAATAATGAGATAGGAATTTACATGTAACAATGAAGATAGTTGTTAACTACTAATTCTTACTAATACGTTGCCCCTTAAGGCATCTACAAATGAGGAAAACTAGTTGTGTAGAAATAATGAGCACTCTAAGATATACAGGAATAGAGATCCAGTCAAATTTGTTGTAGAAATAATGAGCAATCGAAGATATACAGGAATAGATATCCAGTCAAATTTGTTGTAGAAATAATGAGCAATCGAAGATATCCAAGACTCATAAACTGAGAAAGGTTGTATATGAAGATCCTGCTAAGAATGAACCACATTGATCCTCCGACATAGTTTTGAAAGTAGAGCTCAATTAACTTTTTTCTTGAAACTTTAAACCAAACACAAAAACTGTCTGGGTAGCCAATTTATTCAATATAATAACAATATTACATATTAATATAGTCAAAATGAAGCACAGAACTACTCGGCAGTCAATTTATTCAATAAAATAACAATGTAGTCAATAATGAAGGGTAAAAGTATCTAGGTACTAGGTAGTCAATTTATTGAATAAAATAACAATATTAATATTAATGTAGTCAAGAATGAAGCGCAGTGATCTCTATGGAGGGCATGATGTTGCCATATTGCAATTTGCTTGACACACTCACAGACAGGAAAACTAAATATCAAGCCACACATTATACCAAAAATCAAGACGCAAACACACTAGCCTAACTCAGAATTTGACATGTCCTAGATAATCAACAGCTTGCAATTCCAAATCGAACTAAGAGAGTAGATCCATGATCGGTAAATACTGTTTCATACCTGCAAAACAATAAAAAGAAAAAGACAAAGATGCAGCAAGTTTAAACTTAAATTCGACCTTAAATCTCTTGGAATATTTTGAATACCTACAAAACGCTTCAAAGGTTTCAATTCTGACTCACAGCTCAAAGAGTTCATCCCCTTCCTACACAGCATTAGTGGAAAGGCTTACACTCTTGCTTAATTGACTCATGAAAATTTTGAAATTTTGATGTATTCACTCGTGAAAATTTTGAAATTTTAATGTATTTTTTCTCATAATTTACATTTTCTACTTTTAAATATCAGCTTTTGTATATACTGTGACAGTGGAAATATATTCAATAACAATAATATGTTTTAATATGATTTAAAAATAGATTGTATTATTTAAACTTAGCTTATAGATTATTGTTTTGGGGTTTATGACTTAGTTTGATATTGGTTTTTACTCTTAAATGTCATATGCTTTGACATACTCTCCATTTTTAATTGGGAAAATGGAAAAGTTTGAAAATTGAGTTTTCAGATATTTTTAAAAGTGAAAATATAATATATAAGGATATGTTTTAATATTATTTAAAAAATGAAATTGGATTTTATATAATTAGTTTTTAAATTAGTTTAAAGTTTAGGTATAAGTTTTAGTTAATAAAGTTGTATGTTATTTAATGAGTTAACAAAATGTAATGATAAAAGAACTACTTGGTTAATGACATAAAAAGATGATCATTTATAGTCTATCATTTATATGGGTTCAATTTATTTATTTGTTTGTTCGCAAGTCTTTAAGTAAATCAAGAAATTTAATTTGGTATAAAAGCTATAATGAAGGAGGTCTTCTCTATGTATAATTTACTATGTTTATGTCTATTTTTGCATTAGAGGTAATGTATATGTAAAATTTAATTGTTATTAGCAATAGAAAATTAGAGGTAGTGTCTTTGTATAATTTACTTGTTATTAGCAATAGAATTTATCTCAAAAATTATATTCTTGGTGTAGCCTCCAAGCTTCACAAATAGAAACACTAATAAACATAGGTTTTATGCATAGAAAATTACACACTTACCATTTTAAGAGAATTTTATATGAGAAACTTAATCTTAATATTAATTTATGTTATTTGCAATAAACCATTGACAAAGTAGATACCCACTAACTCTTGATTATTGTTAAATATGATGTTTGTAATGAGAATCTATATTTTCTTAATATAGCAACACATCCATGTAATGATGTTTCTTTAACATTAATACTCTTCCCATTCCTTGAGTAATTTATAAATACACTTGCCATGAGATTTACCTAACCACATGTACTCACTTAAAGTTTGCCTCAACCCTAGATTATAAAGAGTATTTATGTTAGGACTGAGCATAAAAAAAGGATAAAATAATGACAAGAATGCACATTGTTAGGATTATTAATCCTCCCTTGTCCAAATTTGGTCATATGTCTAAATCGGGAGTCATGTCTTAGTCGGGAGTCCATCCAGTCTATTTATAGTCATTAGCACCATTGGGTAAACTTGACCTAATTGGAGCACATGTTTCAGTTACCAAAGTGTGGGGAACACTAATTGAGGCTCACTACCACTTATTGCACTTGATTATATAAGTTTAGGAGTCTCCTAGATCAATCCCTACAATTTAGGAAGCAACTGGGAGTGCCGAAACCAACCAAGGTCAGTTCACTTCAGTTAATGACTAGTCAAGCCAAGTTAGGAGTCAGTTACATTCAGTTCTAGCCCTCTACATTCAATTAGCGCTAGCTTTAATTGATTACACACATGTGGGGCGCATTTCTCACCTACCACAATCAGTTAATCATTAGTCAACACTAAATGTAACACTTGGTTGTGTTTTAAAGCTCCGATGAACTCCGGTTATGGTTTAGACAAGGACAGTTAACTACTGGGTCCTTCGATCATGATTTACACAAAGTCTTGGTTACCTACAGTCAAGTAGAGTCTAATCAATTCAAAATTCCTCATGTGGATTCGAATTGCTTGTGGCTATTAAAGCCATTTTACCTTATTGTAATTATCATCTGGATTACTTTTTTTATTAATGAAAGCATTCACAGCTGCAAGCCTTTTGCATTGTTTCATTCTTCAATTGCTGAGTAAATTGTGAGATCTTCTTTGTGAGTTGTGTATTTGTCTACAGATCTATAAGCTCAAATTTACATGGTATCAGAGCCTCGGTGGACAAGACTCCTCTCCTCCTCAGATCTCCAACCGGATCATTTTGTTTGTTTAATTGTGTGACAGGTTATCAGCTTTTCTTACAGCATTCGCTACAAGCAACCTCTACTCCTCACTGAATTCGCTACAGCAGCTCAGTCTTTCTTATTACATTCAAAATGGCTCATCCAATGGAGCCTCTCACTCCCTTCAACTATCACCAGTGGAAGGATGACATGAAAGTATTGCTCCGCAACAAGCATCTCTTCAGACTCATAGAAGAAACAGAGGAAGAGCCAGAATCAGATAAAGACAAAGCTAAGTACATGAACAGGCTTGATGAAGCCATTAGACTCATGCAATTCTCAGTCTCTAGAGATCTTCAATTTCACATCCAAGACTTGGACACTCCCAAGGAGGTTTGGGAAAAGCTTGCTTCCTTGTTTGATAAGCATGATGAGATGAGGATCCATCAGCTAGAAAATGATCTGATTACTCTCAATCCATCAAATTTCGAATCTCTAAATGAATTCTTCTCAAACTTCAAGAACCTGATATATCAGTTGAAGCAATGCAAAGTGAAGAAGGATGAAGATCAGCTCATCCTTGCTATTCTCACAAAGCTCAATTCAGA
This sequence comes from Pseudotsuga menziesii, assembly GCA_001517045.1. Lineage (NCBI taxonomy): Eukaryota > Viridiplantae > Streptophyta > Pinopsida > Pinales > Pinaceae > Pseudotsuga > Pseudotsuga menziesii. The sequence continues at coordinate 388,120 of LPNX010430879.1, forward strand.
CTACTCAGTCTTTGTATCCACCTTCCAAATAGTAAGGCTCACTACTCCAAATTGGAAGATGCCCACTCTTGATGCTTTCATCCAATCTCTTATTTCTGAGAATGATAAATTGATCCAAATGGGGATCATTCGATCTCCCAAAGATCTAGCTCTTGTTGCAAGAGGAGATAAGGTAGCGAATGACAAAGGGAAGCAAAGAGATGAGTCTGAGCAGTCAAAAGAACCTTCAGGTTTGAAGAGAAGCAAGAAGAATGGCAAAGGCAAGGTCCTCTGCCCTTACTGTGGAAGGGGCATCCATTCATAAATCTCCTGTATGAGAAGACAACTTGATGAAATGGCTCTTCTTTTGAAAAGGCACAAAATTTCTGTACCTGCTAGCGCAAGGAAGGAAGACTCTGAAGAAGAAGAAG
>LPNX010430879.1:388776-435205 GCA_001517045.1 Pseudotsuga menziesii
ACACTGGATCTCCAAAGCGAGTGATCTTTGGTCCTGACTCAGGGAGATCACAGATATCTCTACTGGGAGCATCATAGCAAAGGGTATTGCGAATCATGATTCAAGAGCATATGAGTTCTCACATTTCATGCCTCCTTCAGAACCAGTGCACTCTCAGCAGCCACCTGCAAGGGAAGGTAAGACCATTGCATCTACTTCTTTTTCAGCTTCTACTAGTATTGCAGATCCATCTATATCAGTTTATGACATTAGGATTCAGGGTGACTCAGATCTATATTCAGTCCCTACTTCCAAACTGGAAGCTAGGAAGATGACTGGAAACTCACCTGACACTCAGAAAGGAAAGACTCTTGCGCTGTGCCATACTATTTTGCCTCCTTCAAAGAGATGTAATAGACTTCCTGTAAGATGCAATATGGCAAGGGCTCAGTCTTACTGCATTCAGAAGAATGGATATGATCATACACCTCTTCATTCAGCAAGAGACAAAAGTTACATTCCTCCTTCCTTCCAGCATCATTTTTGGAGAAAAAGGAGAAGTCCGCATGCCAGGCCCCAGAATACCTGTGCACAGCACACCATGCATGCTGCTTCACTACCTCACAGAGATGAAGATTGCAGCAACATATTTTCAAGTTTTTCAAACTTGAGACCTGATTCTACTTGCTTAGCTAGAAGGAGGGATTTTTTCCCATGTGGTTTTTGCCCTAGCTCCTTGTATTAAGCAGTTACTTTATTTTACTTGATGTAATGGGTGACCTATGGTCTTAGTTACCAGGGCCCACAGTTTGTCCAAGTTAGCATTCAGGGGGGGTGTTAGGATTATTAATCCTCCCTTGTCCAAATTTGGTCATATGTCTAAGTCGGGAGTCATGTCTAAATCGGGAGTCCATCCAGTCTATTTATATTCATTAGCACCATTGGGTAAAATTGACCTAATTGGGGCACATGTTTCAGTTACCAAAGTGTGGGGAACACTAATTGAGGCTCACTGCCACTTATTTCACTTGATTGCATAATTTTAGGAGTCTCCTAGATCAATCCCTACAATTTAGGAAGCAACTGGGAGTGCCGAAACCAACCAAGGTCAGTTCACTTCAGTTAATGACTAGTCAAGCCAAGTTAGGAGTCAGTTACATTTAGTTCTAGCCCTCTACATTCAGTTAGCGCTAGGTTTAATTGATTGCACACATGTGGGGCTCATTTCTCACCTACCACAGTCAGTTAACCATTAGTCAACACTAAATGTAACACTTGGTTGTGTTTTAAAGCTCCGATGAACTTCGGTTATGGTTTAGACAAGGACAGTTAACTACTGGCTCCTCCGATAGTGATTTAGACAAAGTCTTGGTTACCTATAGTCAAGTAGAGTCTAATCAATTCAAAATTCCTCATGTGGATTTGAATTGCTTGTGGCTATTAAAGCCATTTTACCTTATTGTAATTATCATCTGGATTACTTTTTTTATTAATGAAAGCATTCATAGCTGCAAGCCTTTTGCACTGTTTCATTCTTCAATTGCTGAGTAAATTGTGAGATCTTCTTTGTGAGTTGTGTATTTGTCTACAGATCTATAAGCTCAAATTTGCACACATAAATGGACATATGAGAGTTACCTTAGAAACCCAAACCCAGAAGTCCATCCTTCATGTGTAAGAGGTATTCATTCACCTTGGTCTATTTGGCTAAGCTAGAAAAATGAACCCAACATCAACCACTTAAAATTTTACAGTGGACTTCTTAAAGTCTTTAAATGAGCTTAATCACATCAAATACCAAGTTTTTTCTCAATATTATGTACACATATATAATATTTCAAAAATTTTATAAGTAAATTAAGAGTGAAGTTTTAATTCAAAAAATTTATAAGTAAATTAAGAGTGAAGTTTTAAAGATTAGTTTTAGTTGTTATGAAGTAGAGATGAGATTTCTTCTTCAAATTTGAGAAGTTCATGGATTCAAGTTTTATAATATTTTTAAGGCTAGCTTTTATAAGAATAGTTATATATAAATTTAGGTTTGATATGCATTTCAAATAAAATTTTCAAGATAGGAATATTTTTGTTAATCAATAGTAGTTATGATTTTATTGTGCCGAGAGGCGCTCTACAGCCCAGTATGGGGGAGATCTTGTCACGTGATGTAACGTTACTAACATGTCGGCAAAAAATAATAGTGAAAGTGAATATTATGGGGGAGATCTTGTCACGTGCGTTACTAACATGTCGGCAAAAAAAATAGTGAAAGTGAATATTGTGGGGGAGATCTTGTAACGTGATGTAACTAATGTAAAAAGTAGTAAATATTTTGTAGGCCTAATAATGTAAAGTCGTAACATTTCGTTTGAAACACACTCGCTATATTAATACACCAAAACAACAAAAATATTATAGAAAAAAAAATTATTCTCAAGCAGCTATATGATCAAGTAATCTATTAGTAGCTCTACAAACCTCCTGAGATGCAAATCCAAATCTGCTCCCCCTCCTCTGCAACTCCAGCTCCAGCTCCACTTGTAGCTCTCCTCCCAGTGCACCGCATGCTCCTCCCATTGTGCAGCCCTCTTCCTCCTCCCACGCGTCCTCCCCCTGCGCAGCCGCCTGCACCTCCCCTCCTCCTCCTTAAATAAAAATATGTATTCTGAATATCCTAGGAATAGATGGGTTGAAATTTTGTGAACAATACAACCCTAACTCAATAATTGCAAGCAATGACTACTCTGAAACATTCGGCAACACAGCCACGACCACGACCAGACAATATGCACTCGTCAAAACCAGAATAATCCACCGGGGGAGATCCTCATCAAGTCGCCCAGGGTATTTCATAGTCTATTCCATGATAGAAAAAACTGTTCTCACGTTTTCTTTATATACCAATCTCTTGGTTATCTTTTTAATAATAATCTAACTAATTTCGATTCCAGGTCGTCGTAGCTTGCATCTTGCAGTAATATTTATTCACCCGTTTAATATTGCGTAGTAAAATGGTGGGTTTAATAGAACTGGTAGTTTAAAATATCAAAATATCAACTCGAGAAGCACATTGTAAGAAAGCTGAGTACGTAAGTCCTGTAGTTTGAAAGTGATGTATGTCTAAGAAACTAGAAATCGAATTAGTGAGGGCCATCTTATTACTGTAAGAAGAAATGAATGGGAACTTCTTGGTTTTTTGGGAATATTTTGAGTGAAAACAAAAAAAATATAAATGCCTACTATTGTGGACTAAAACATTTTGGGAATGATAAATCTAAATCTTTAATATCGTTTGGCGAAGACTTTGGAAGTTTAAAATGTATCATTTATTTATTGGTTTGTGAATTGATGTTTAATTTTATTTTTATAAATTAATGATATTAGCTGGAAAATATTTGAAAATTCAAAATATTGAAAAGATTATTTCTACATGGACATTGCCAGCTATTGCAATTAAATTTATATTGTGTGTCCAAGTTAAACATACCTAATCAAACACTTTATTCCATTACTCGGGTTACTCAGCAGATTTATGCCAGTAAATAAAGAAGATGAGCATTCAAGCATTTTCTATTTTTTGAAAACCACTTTGGCATTTCAATTTAAAATTAGAACTTTAAAAGTTATTTTCTGAAAATTTTAAACTACACATAATATTTTGCTTTGGCATTTCTAAAAAACACTTTGAAAGTTCTATTCTGAAAATTTTAAGCTACACATAATATTTTGTTCAGAGTTTGTAAATACCATTTATTTTTTTGGAAGTTAAGTATTTTTATAAAGATCTAAACTTTGACTTAATGTGATGTTAGACGTGACAAATTTTCCAAGTGAAGTATTTTTCATAAAAGATCGGACTATCGAATTCTTCTAAATATTTTCATAAAAGACCAGTTATGTTGACTAGGGAGCGAATCCTTCAAAAAAATTTCAGCTTTTCCTAAATTTCTTTCATGTTTTTCAATTACAGATTATATTTTGCTTAAAGTTTGTATATTACATTTATTATTTTTTTCAAAAAGTATTTTTAATAAAAGATTCTAAAGTTGTTCTTAATGTGATGTTAGCCATGACATCATTATGTCATTTCGAAGTGAAGTATTTTCATAAAAGATCGGTTTTCTAGAATTTTAATAAAAGTCCCATGTTGTAATTGATTATAGGGAGGGATTCCTTAAAATTAGTTTTGTTTTTTATTTTTTAATTATTTTTTGTAAATATTTAAATGTTAGTTAAAGTGTTGTGTATATTTTTTTATTTAAATCATTTCAAATTCAGCTCAATGTGTACTCTATTCCAAATAACAATAAATATTAATATATAAAATCTTTATTTTGTTTATTGTGTTGAGAGGCCTCTTAAACAACCATGCAAGGCTTTTAAATAGCCCAAGGTTTTCTCACTTATTGTACGCAAGGAGCCATTCGAGGAGAGCTTTGCACCTCGAGAGATTTGATCCCTCTCGGCGCTTGATAGAGCCTAGGATTTGGATCTACGCTGGTTAGTTTTGAAATCCAGATAATGTGATGGCCAATTATGTGAAAAAAAAAAGTCTTTAAAATATTGTATCAACTAGCATCGTATTTTGGTGCTTTTACAAGGCATACCATATAACAATGTTTATGTACAAGCATACTGACAATTTTTTTAATTATTATTTCAAAATTTACAATGATATTCAATCTAATTGATATATGAATGCTCTATTTTGAATAAGCTAAGTTTTTTTTTCCACAGAAAAAAACCGTATATATATATATATATATATAATGATATAGCATATACATTCCACAGATAGACAAAAATGTCTATTGTCAAAAATATATCTAATAGCCGAAAACTGTTCTGAAACTTATAATAGTCACTCTTTTTTTTTAAAAGTAGTCTTTATCAATCACTTAAACACATAAGTAATGTATCAAAACTATGCAAAGAAAATTTACAGTAACCAGAAACAGTTCTATAAGATATTAATGTCCAAAACTTCACAATATTTATCAAAACTGATAACTAAAAGCTGATCTATTAACTTCAGAAGTTACTCCAGAATAGGATATCCAAGTTTTGTTGATCTATTATCTTCAGAAGTTACTCCAGAATAGGATATCCAAGTTTTCCAGCTTTCGCCCCCTTAATTAAAAAGGCATGACAAAATTGGAACATACATCTGCCCGCTGCTCAGATATCTGCCAAGATCCACTTCAAACATTAGATCCATCTTTAGCCAATAAGCTGCGAGTCTCCAAAAACCTGCAAATTTTTGTAGTTATATTTCAATGCCAATGTAAGAAGAAGCTTTAGACCAATAAATTCAGCAAAATTATTGGTTCCAAAGCCCTAACCAGCTTTGAAGGTATAATAGTGCTCATCTGAAATAAAAAGCACACCCCCAGCACCACAAATTTTTGGATCCCCAGCTGCCGAACCATCAAAATATCCCCAAGGATATGTCTTATCAATTACTTCAACCTTCACCTGTCTAATTCTGATAATCTTATCTTGTGGGAAAGATCTCAAACATCCCAAACAGAAGGCTACTACCTGAGAAGGAGATAGAACATAGTCTTCGAAACAAGATTGATTACGAGCTTTCCAAATGTGCCATAGCACAATGATAGGCAGAGATCTAATGTTTTTTACTACACCCTTCAAACACCAATACTTCAGACATAGACTAACAGAAGTACCAAACCATAAATTGTTTAGCCCCAACTTGCCTTCAAGTTCAGACCACACTTGTCTGGTATAAGGACATTCCACTCCAAGATGTAGATTAGACTCAGTGTCAGATTTGCATAAATAGCATCTACATGGCCCTTCCTTGCCTTTTCTGCAAATAACATCCCATGTTAAAGCTTTATCCTTTAAAAGAAACCAGCAAAAAAATATTTCCTTCAATAGACATTTGAACTTCCAAAGAACCTTCCACCACCAAGAAATTTCACCCATCTATCTCTCCAAAATTAATTGAAGATATCCTGATCTAGGAGTGTAATGCCCTGATTTAGACTGATTCCAAATTAGGAGATCCTCTTCACCTGTCAATCTAACATGACTGGTTTTTAGAATACCCAAGTATTCATTCCAATAGGTGATATCTTGTTGATCAGTGAGACCAATCTGAGTAGCTGAAAACCAACCTTGATTATTTAACAGAGATATATCAAAACAACCAATATCACTAAGAAGAAATAAACCAACAGAATGAAGTTTGTCCACCAAACTATTAGGTAAAATATGTCTCCACTTACAACCCACCCAAGGATCAACTCCAATTCTAACATTGACTCCGTTCCCAACCTTCCAAATGAGAAAGTTACCAATGAGATCAAATGACCAAAGAACTGCTTTCCAGCAGATTGACATGCATCTTTTCTTTTTAACTGTCACACGGATCCAGTCCAACAAAGATAATGGGGAAATATACTTTTGGATAGCGATCTGCACCCAGAGTCCAGTTCCATGAAGCAAATTCCAGACATTCTTGGCCGTAAGAGCTTTGGCAAACAGAGCTGGTATCTTCATCCCCCAGCCACCCAAAAATTTTGGACATGCTAAGTTTTTCCAAGATGTCCAGGGTAATCCAGAAGTGTTCGAATTCCCTGACCAAAAAAATTGAAAACATAATCTTCTGATTTTTGCAATGATGCCCAAAGGTATCCAAAAATGCATCCAGTACACAGGTATGGCTTCTAATACAGATTTAACCAAATTGAGCTTACCTCCTTTGGATAACCAACAAAAACTCCAGTTCTTGATTCTCTTTTCCACCTTAACCACCAACCAATCCCAATCTATGCTAAAGTATCTGCAAGGTTTGAGGAAAAAACCAAGGCATTTTAATCCAAACTCAAGTTTAGTAACAATAAAAGAAAAGATATTCTGCACAGTAATCAAATCAACATCATCCAACCCGAAGTAAAGTAATGCTGATTTGTTTACATTTATCAACATCCTTGAGGCTTTACAAAAGAGTTGCAGAATCTCATAAAGAAATGAGAGAGATTGCTCAGAACCATCCTACACCATGACAATGTCATCAACAAATCAAACATGAGTTAATGTAATATCATTCCCAAAAGATATTCCATGAAAAACTCCAGATGTTTTAGCAGCTAATAAAGCCCTTCCCATTCCTTCAACAACAATAAGAAAAAGGAGCAAAGCCAGAGGACAACCTTGTATCAATCCTTTGCCTGATTTGAAAAACGATGAGGCCACTCCATTAATCAAAACAACAAATGAGACAGAAGAAAGACTGCTCATGATCCATGAAATAAAAGGAATAGAAATCCCATTTTAGACAGGATTATCCTAAGATAAGTCCAACTAACTCTATCATAAGCTTTAGACAGGCCAATTTTTAAAACCACAGATTTCAAATTTTTTGTATAAATGGTAGGAAGTCCTTCCTAGATTACCCCAACAGCATCATGTATCTGTTTACCCGGTAAAAAAGCAAATTGTTCACCAAAAATGTACCTACCAAGTACCTTTCTAATGCGAATAGAGATAATCTTCCCAATGATTTTGTAGTAGAAATTACATAAAGAGATAGCTCTAAAGCATTCAAAAGATTTAGGAATTAAGGCTATACAAGTTGAGTTGAGAGTGGCAGGTACTTTACCAAACTTCCGGGAATCGTCAACAACCCTTAACAAATCCGGACCCGAAACATCAAAAAGCACACGATAAAACTACACCAGAATCCCATCCGGTCCCGAGCTCTTATCGTTTTTACTTACTGTTAAAACATTTTGTATTTCCAACAATGAAACAGGAAGCATAAGTTCTTCATTTTCCAAATCAGTAATTGAAGTAGGAAAAAATTCAGCAATATTCATAATTTTCAGAAGATGAAGTGTCTGATCTTCCTGAAACAGCTTCTCAAAATGCTGCACCCCAGCCTTTGCAATTGAATCATGACCTTCCACTAAGAGCCCATCATCCCTTTAAATTTTCCATATGGAATTAATATTCTTCCTATGATTGGAAAATTTGTGAAAGAAAGAGGTATTGTCATCCCTGCATAAAAGCTAGGTAGCCCTACTTTTCTGTCTAGCTTCCTGCTCACGTACTGAAAGGATATTTCTCCTACGAGTTTCCAAATTTACAAGAGAAATCCTATCAGCTTCAGTGGAAAACCAAAACCAGGTTTGTTAAAAGAATCTGCAATCAAGCCTTCAACTTCCACTATTTCTTTAGTCTCCACAACCTTTTGCTTGACAGACCATGAAATAGAAACCTCCTTGATAGTTTTAAGATTTGCCACAAAATGTGAAACAACTAAAACCACAGGATTATCCACATACATAGTCCAGGAAGCCTTGAGTAAATCAACAAAAACCTCATTTGATAACCAGTGAGCATTAAATTTGAAAGGAGACCGAGGTTTTGGGTTATTGGTTAAAAGCTGAAGGTAAATAGGATGATGATCAGATTCCCCCCCCCCATATCCCACCCATTGCCAAAGGTGCAAATCTAAATCCAAGAAATCAGCTGATACCAGAAGTCTATCCAAACACTTGCAAATATTATCAATACAAACTCTTCTATTCGACCTAGTAGGAACTAAGACATGAGGAACAATATCCACAAGCCCAAAAGTACTCAACGAAGCAGAGAAAAAATCAGTTAAACTGTCCACCCTAGCCTTATCACCCCAAATTTCTGAGCGACCCAAAGAGAAATTCATATCACCCCCAAAAATCAATCTAGAAGATTTAAGACTTTCCACAGAGAGGAGGTAGTTCCAGAATTTAACCCTATCAAAATAGGGCCCATAAAAATTCATAAAACATATAACCTCCTTCATTTCAATAGAATACAAGGATACAAATAAACCAAAATCCACTGCCCACGCAGTAATCATTTGAAATGCTCTAATCCTCCAACCCAACAACAGAACTCTAGACTTTCCTTTAGCATCAATTGATAGAAAAACCCAGCCAGAAAGCATACTTTCCAACTCACCAGCCAAACTGATCCCCTCGCCCATAATTTCTTGTAAAAATAAAACATCAACAAACTGCTCTTCTACCATCCTACGAATAGCTAGTTTTTTGGGCAGACTAGCTAAACCTCGACAATTAAGAGTTGTCACAATCATGGTGAACCCCTAAAAAGGCCTTCTGCTCTAAGTGGCCCAGATTGGGATTCCAAAGAAATAGGATATTTTTCATGAAAAACAGAAAAACTATTACTGGTTCTCATCAAAACTCCAGACTGTGCTTTATTTAAAAACCCAGTCCCAACATTCTTAGAACATGATCTGAGAAAATAACCTTTATCTTTAAACACAAAATCCTTCACAGGAAATGAAAACATTAAACCACATAATGAGAAATCCGAATTTTTAGTAGTCTGATTCTCCATCAACGGCTCAAAGGTTTTAAACTCAGTAAACCCATGAAAATTAAAATTTTCATCATTAACAAGCTTATCCAATACAATAGGTTTAAGAACATCCAAAGATAAAAACTCATCTCCCAAATCATGAACCGAAGGAACAATAGAAAATAGGTCCTCCAAGGGATGATCCGGAGGCTTAGGTTCATCAGGGACCAAAACTGAATCCGGAACAAGTATCTCAGGTACAATCCCATATTTACAAAGAGATTCAGGTCTTTCAACCAAAGAATTAGAACCTAATTTATCCAGACCCTTCATAGGAGAAACGAAATCCAATCCCACAGCTTTCTTCACCCGCCATTCAGATTTTACCTTCCCACCTGAATTCAAATGAAAAGACAGACTACATTCAGAGGCTAAATGTCCATGATGATGACACCGAAGGCATTTAAAGGGAACCCCTACACAGTCCAAGGGCTAATTAAAACAAAAATCGCCCTTACAAATCTTCAAGTCAGCCACCAAACCTTTACTAACATCAATGAGAACCAAAATTTTACCCAGGAAACAAACCCCAGTATGGAGAAAGGAGAGGTCAGCTTCAAGAAAAGTACCCAAGGAGTTCCTACCTAATTTAAAGAAGTCTAAAGACCAGAACTCAAATAGGAGGTTCGACAGTTTAACCCATAATGGTATAGTATCGTACCTTTCAGAGCGCGGATCAAATAATGGAGTCTATCGCTTCAACAGTAAGCCATTTCCTTCCCATCTCCAAAAACCAGATAGAATCAATTCTGAATCCGCAGTAGTCTGGAATTTAAAGGCAATCCATCCCTGGGGGAGGACAAACACCTCCAGACAAATAGAGATATTCATCCAGGTATCTGATACCCACTTCTTTAAACTCATTGGACTAAACTTTCGCCCTCCAAATCGTCCAACAAGAGTATGGGCATTAGTCAAAATAATGTCATTCATTTTGATGTCTTCACCCACCACCAAAAGAATCGGATTCAAAAAAATTTTAATAACCTAAGCCGGTTTCTTCCCACCAGAACCAGAAGGAGTCTTTTTATTGGCTAGAGAATCCACTGGAGAAAACACAAATTCCTTCAACGTGTTCCCCTTCAAAAGATGTATACTAGTTACACCATCGATGGCCAATGAAACCTCCTGTTCTGCAGACTTAAAAGAATCCACCTGAGGATCCGAAACAAAACCGGTCTCTGCCTCAGAAAGATGCAACCCACAGGTCTTACCCCGCTCAGAAATCGCATGATCTAAAAGATCAACAGGATGATATCTCACCGATTCAGATAAATTAACATTCACTGACCCCAAAAGATCAACATTCAGAACCTCCACCGGAACAGGATGCTGCACTCCAGAAAATCCACCTGCCGCTGAAGGATTCAAAACAAATTGTTCATCAAAATTGTCATCAGAGGAGAATTCCTCACAGCGCCGAGACAAAACAACCGGTGGAAATGCCAATCCTACAACCGGTTTGATGGTTAGCAAAGTTTTGGGAGGTGTACGTGCCAGCACTTTCATGTCCCGAAGCAACATGGATGCTAAATGTGGCGCCACACTTCGCAGTCGTGCAGAAGGATAATAAAGGACAATAAACTCTAAACCGAAAACTGCCCGCCAACGAAATGGATACGGCCGATCCCAAACACCAGATTAGGACACCAATACAGAAATTATAAAAACTGATCGTTAAGAACCAAACTAGAAAAACTCCGGCAAAATGGAAAGGCAGATCCCAAGAGACTGACAAAATTAATAAAGAAATAACTCCCCGAAACTAAACTATTTAAAATGTCGCCAAGTGTTCAATCCTTCATAAAGACATAAATCCTCCATCCAAAACTAGCTGCACCTGGCCGATTAACATCCATCGATCCAAAGAAACCAGCATCAAAATTACCGTTAGCATCCTTCGCGTACGTTAGCATCTTTTGCTTACATTTTGTCCTTCTTTTCGAGGAGATTGAACCGGATGGGTTCAATTACACGTGAAGATCTTACAAGTTCCATCAGTTATCAATCAATGAATAAGCTAAGTTATTTAGAAGATCGATGTGTATTTATGATGCGTTAATCAATATTGTGTCATTATTTTCTAAGTGTATCTTAAAATTTATAAAATATATTTAAAAGTATCTCTTTAATATATGCTTCAATATAGGAGATGTCTAAAAATTCAACGATTTGGATCGGATGACCATTTTTTTCCTAGAATATGGCATTTTTATTTTGCAAAATCAAAATGTAGCTATGTTTTAATCTCAATTTTGATGGTAGAAATGGATTCAACTCCCTCAAAAACCCTTGTGACACCCAAAAATCCAAAACTTAGCAACTATAACCTAGTTTTTTTTTTTAATTCTAACCCGATTTTATCAAAATCGTGCTGAAAAAATCATCCTATTCCAACCCAAATCATAGAATCTTTAGACTATGCGTTTAATATATGTACTAACACAATACAATACAAATGGATCTTGACTTACGTTTTGTGCACCGTTAGTGATGCATTTTCTAATTAGAAGTGCAGTATACCTAAAATGTTTTTGACAACATATTTCACATGCTCTCTAGTGCACTAACAAATGTACTAATGTAGGTGTTTGAACAAATTATTTAGAGTAATGTTAGCGGTGCATTATAATTTGGCATAATAATGCCAAGGGATGTTAGTGTTCTTTGTCAATATCCGTAGTGATTTATACTATGTCAATAAAGTACCAAATAGTTAATGCATCATATGATTGTAATTTTACTAGCACTTTGATCTTATGTTTATAAATTTTTGTAATATTTTTTTTATTTGAACCATGTGGATGCTCTACAAATAAATTATTTGATTTTCAGGCCTGGGAGGCATGTGGTAGCGATTCATTGGCACATTTTATCTTTTAGTTGAAAATTCACTATGTGAATTAGAAGTTCATAATGTTTGGAAATATGTTTTTTTTTATATGTGATTCATTGTTTCATATGTTTCTCTTAACTCGAGTTCATTGTATGTTGGAAATGGTTTATTGTGTTAAAGGCCTATATAACCATGCAATTTTTTTTGTAAAATTATAAATATTATTTAAACAAAGTATACGCAACAACTAAATATACTATAACATTTTTTGTATTCTTGAACTTATGGATGGTGGACTTTGATTTTTCCATGGCATATTGAATTTCAATTAACCTACAAATCCTTATATATTGTATCACCTTGTGTTTGAATTTCTCAACATGCATGAAAAACATTCTTTATTTTATAATGAATTTGTGCTTATACTATGACTAGAATAAATCGCTTTATAAACTCAACTAATAGCTCACCTTTAAGTTGTACTTAAAATTTATTATGCTTGTATTGTAATACACAAAATGAGGCTTTGTATATTATTTAACCTAGTCAAGAACTTGATTGAAAACAATGATTATGAAAATATGATACATAATAATAATATAATTCACCAAAATTCCATGACAAATAATGACTGGCAAACCTAGAGGTGGTAAGAGCAAGCATGGCGGGGGGCGTTTCCTATATGTACCTAAAGGAAATCAAGAGCTAAGTTATGTTCGGGGTCTATAAACAATGACCTCTAATTGAGCAGAAATTTTTTCTATGTACTATTGGATTAGTATCCTTTGTTCTTAGAAAATTAAGTTTACTGTGTTTTTCAGTGACTAATCATTAATCATAAACCTGGATAGGAAAAAGAGAGTTGTCAAAGACTCAACCCTATCTCATATGTTGTTGGGAATCCTTGATCTCCTTTCCTCCTCCAGAAATATTTGTTTCTATTATGTTTGAAGGGAAAATAACTTATAATATTGTTGACTCCTTGGCAAACTTGGCGACTCAGTTAGGAAAAGGTATGCTAAAAAAAATGGTGACCCAAAACAAGTTTGAATAACATGACTTATTAACTTTAAACATAAACCATAACATATACCATTTATCATCCACAAACTTGATCATATCTTAGAGTGATTATGAATTAATGTGCACAAGCAATATCGGGCATTCCACATAAGTGGCGGCAAGCATTACTCCGAGGGAGAGGACTATGGAAGGATCCTTAACTCACCTCGATGTCCCTAGTTCTCTCCCACAATCAATTTCACCTTGGAATGATAGAGAATTTATGTTCAGAGTTATGGAGAAGCAATGAGAAGATGAGATATTTGTGCTTGTAGTTGTGTTGAATTATAAATATGAAAGTTGGAATTTGGAATCCTCAACCCCCCTCCCACCCCCTAATTTGTTGGTTCCATCATTAGTTATGAATGTGGTTGCGATTTTCGTTCATATTAGAAAGTATTTGGCTTGGTCTAATAGAAGCAACAAGGAAAGAGAAGATTGTCTTCTTCGGATTTGGCTCTAAAGAGAGGATGACAGAATTGGTACTCTTCAATTGTCATTTTGTAATGGCCAACACTTCAATTTTTGGAGGAAACTCTAGTGATGGATTGAGTGATATTAGGAAAATTTTAAGACATCTCTCCAACTAGTTGGAGGGAATGTGCCAATCAATTAAATAGTTTAACATTCATATGGATAAGAAGGTAGCAAAGTAAGAAGAACTAGAGCTTCATCCTAAGCAACAAGGCACAAAAATTGAGAAAATTGCAAATAACCTTGACATGCACCATAATATAATATTAGCATTTGTAAGGAGCTCACAATCCCTTGTTGCTCCATCCCCAGTGTCAATATTATTAGTTAAGGAGCAAGAGATAGACGATGACACATTACAATAGTTGGGAGCAACATTAGAACGATAGAAAAAAACCCACATGATCATGAAACTAGGATGGAGAAAAATTATGTGGAAGAGGATCAAATTAAACACTTTTTTCCCAAAATTAGCATAGTTGCATTGTTTACTTGTATTTTGTATTTTGTTATCTGATATTTTTTTATGAGAAGTATAGTTTTAAAGGTTTTAAGACATAATCACTTCTAGTTTGTATTAAGGATATTTTGAGACAATCAACAAATTTTGGTCTATAAAAAAATGATCATTTTGAACTCTATGTAACTTTGGTTGTCTAGTTCCTAACAACTTTTTTATATTAAAAATCCTTAATTGTTTTTATGAAAAAAATAACAATGACCAACAATCCTCTATTGATATCAAGTTTCACTTTATAATTGGTTTCCTTCATCCACAATGTAATTAAAATGAAACATTGCTTTCAATATCATGTAATTCTCTTATGTTAAACTTTGATTTCTTTGTCAAATAATTAAGTGGTACAACACCTCTGAACTTAGTCTATGCCAAAACAACTTTGTTTGCAGAAATGAAAAGTTTCATTGCAACTTGTATCAAGTATTATGGGTATCACCCCTCTCTCCTCCCATTTGATGGTTTTTTTAATAATTTTTTTCTTTAAAATAAATGTTAAATTTTCTTCTTCTTTTTTACATTTTATTATTTAGATTTTCTAATGTTTTTTTTGTCCTTTTAAACGTGTCAAAAAAAATTTATTACATAAATTTCATTTTCCCTTTTTTTCCTCTACTAATTTTTTTTAAATATGAGGTGATAGAGGATCAAGGGAAAATTCATCCCGAAATCGAGTGATTATTGGAAGGAAGACAGATGGTGTGAGGGGAACAAGGCACGTTCCAAGGAAAGTGGGATCCCTTCCCCCACAACCCCCCATGCATAAAACGTCCTATACTACTGCTATGACGGGTGCCTCGTGCATGTATACTAATCCACGATTCGCCAAGGAAAAGAAAAATCGCTTCACCATGCCATATATCACACGACTTTGGTACTTAAAGGCCTATCACAAGTGCTCAAACATGCTACGGTTCACCTGGACTTGGTACTCAAAGGATGTTTATGCACACATGAAACAATATAATAGGATGATCTACGAGATTAGTGACTTCATCCCCTCGCAATAGTCCAAAAGAAAGGTTCTTTGGTATGCTCTTCCTGCAAACGTTGGCTAGCCTAGTCTTCCCTGGTATTTCCCATCCCCCACAAATGCTTGGACTTGGTACTCCTCCTCTCTGTGATTTAACATTCTGAGGTCATTTTTCTTCAAGTCTTTTACCATGACCTCACAAGGGAAATCAGTTGGGAACATTTCCTGGGAATCCCTCTTCTGCAAGGAGGCCCCGATTCACATCTGTGAGTCCATTGTTGCCATGGAAAATGAAGTGTTTGAGGAATTTTGTCTCCGACTCGGTCTTGATGTAGTTATTTCTAACTACTTGAGGCTGAAATTCATACTCTCTAGAGCCACGAGTGAAAGAGAAAGTTTTGGTGATATGGTAAAACTTGTAGTCAGCATGTTCAAGGAAGATGTTGACTATAATCTTGCTCACATGACAAATATTATCTTCCCCTTAGAGCCTCCCTTCTAGCATTCTCAAGGATCCAAGAAGCAAGACCGTGAATCTAAGGAGAAGGGAAACGACAGAGAAAATGATGATGAGGCCAAGTATACAAGAAAATATTAATTCATCTCTCTAAATATCCCTGCTTTGCTCCTTGTTTTGCTTGTTACTGACTCACTGCAACGCCATTTCTTCTCTCTATTAAGCTAGACAAGCTGCTAATGTATAATTGATGGGTAGCTGAAGCCCTGTACATATTCTTAGTTTGCATACTACTTCATACTATCCTATTTTGGTCTCATGTCTATAGATTGACTCCATGTTTTGGACAGACTCGAATATGTAATAATTTTTTTCAATTTTAAGTAATAGAAAGGATCCTTCTTGCTAACAAAAAAAGGGAAAATTCAATGTTTTTTTTCTAATAAAAAACATTGAATTTTTTTTTGAAAAAAACATAATTTCAAAAAAAAAACTAGACATTTTAAACAAAAATGGAAACGCAACATTTGCAAAAAATATGTCGATAATTGATAACTAAGAAAATTCAAAATGTCAAAAAAATATCTCAAAAGATGTGACCATGGAGGACCACTTTTTGAAACAAGTGTAAAACAACTACTAAATGCAACCTCTAAAAAAAGAGAACTTTGGAAGATTATCATCAAGTACGTTCTAGTGTATAAATTGGGTTAACACTTGTCTCCTCGACCACATTTCTGAAATTGACACCTCCCAACTCATTATTAACTTTGACTACCTTTCCAAAATTGACACCTCCCAGCTCATTATTACTTTTGGTGGAATTCTTAGGTAGTTCACTCTGTGAACCTATGACATAGCATGTGGGTTCATAGAATATTAAATAATACCCCTAATCTTAGTGGATAATTATGAATTCCTCCAAAAATCCTTTGGTTGAACCCTCCCAACTAATACACTTTTTCAATTAAAAAACCCTATTTTCATTAGATATCCTAGGTATCCATTTTTTCCATGACATTTTTAATACCCCTTTTTATTTTTACCCTTAGTATGGTGAAATAACACAATTGTGTGATCGATAGGGGAAAGCCTAGATGGTATGTTTTCTAGAGTCTCCCAAATCTAATGTAGAATTGAGGCCAAGAGGCCACTATAGATGACGGGTGGTAGTGAAGGATGGGTGTTAAGAGAGGAGAATACACAAGGAGGTGGTGGAGTAGAGAAGGGATATGATGTTGTTGGTA
Source organism: Pseudotsuga menziesii (assembly GCA_001517045.1). Taxonomy (NCBI): domain Eukaryota; kingdom Viridiplantae; phylum Streptophyta; class Pinopsida; order Pinales; family Pinaceae; genus Pseudotsuga; species Pseudotsuga menziesii. The sequence goes on from LPNX010430879.1 coordinate 405,715, forward strand.
TTTAGCTATCACTGATAAGGGGGGTGAGTCAATAATTGTGTATATATGAACAATTTCACTTAAGCAGAATTTCTCAGATTTAAACTTTTCAACGTTCACAATAATAATCGCAAAAGCACACAATATTATTGAGAACAAATGTATATCTATAAATATAAGAGTAATTACATTAGTAGGAGATAACAATCTCCAAATATGAGCACCCACTCATTTAGGTGTCAACCTGATCTTCAAGTAAAATCTATCACCTATGGGAATTGACCTGCAACAACTTCTATCTGCGTAAGCACCAATTTACGAGCTTCGGGCTCCGATGTAACACCCCAGTTTCGACCCCCAATTGCATTAAATTATATATGATGTAAATCACATTATTAAATCATGGTGTGGAGCTCAAGGCAAAGGCCCCGCCATGGATTTAGCATTTTACATTTCGGCAATTAAAATCGATGCCGATGGAACAATATAATTTTCTACATCATGTAAATATGCAATTAATAAAATACCCACAACTAGCTATGTCAATGCAACATTAAAGAGATGGGGGCATGATTTCACAAGGAGAGAGGGGGGCTGGGGGGGGTATTCAAACCTTTGATCCAATGGGGAAAATACAAATGTCAAAGGGAGAACCCATCAAGCTGTCAACTACCATTCTTGTCTTATTCACTCAATCATTTATTACTACCAAAAATTGGTTGAGTTAGTTATTGCATGGAGATGGGAAGAGTATCGTAGTCCAAATTCAAATTGGAGAAGCCATCGGTTATTGGGAAATGTGATTTTGACTTATGGGGCAAGTTAACACCCAAAAATGTCTGCCCATTCCTTCATGCATCCACGTTTTTTCTCCTCCTCACATTTTTTGGAGCTGCTGGTGCATTCCCCAGTCACGTTTTTGCAGTTTCATGTGTTTTCCCCATGGTTGGGAAGTTGTTTTGTTAACATTCAGTGGTTGGGATCTATGCTGGGCATTTTGGTTTTTGTTTTCCTCATTGCCCAGTTGAGAAAAAACTTTTTTGGGTGTTTCACAGTCAAGGGAGAGTAGATCCATGAATTGGGGGATTGAAGGGACCGATTTTTCCCACGTGAAGCCCATAGAACGTTTCTGAAACTAATTGCTCATCCCGGGTCATTTTTCCCCATTTTACCAGTCCATTTGGGTTGAAAACCCATCCATTTTGGTTATGTTGTGTGGTTGGGAGGGTAGACCCACTATTTGGGTGTGCATAGAGGTCGTTTTTGTCTTTGGAAGACCATCAAATGTTTTCTAAGGCGATTTGGTCACTTGGTCATTTTTCCCTATTTTTCATTTTCGATTTTGGGTTCCTAGGACGTTTTTGTCCATACCCAGAACTTGTCTTTTGCTGTGTAGTGCATCCTTGTGTTGTCTTGGCTGAGTAAGTCCAAGAACCCATTTGTTATTGGGCTGACTGTGTTTGGATGTGATTATTGGCTTGAGTGTGGGTGTATAGTCTTGTTGTGTGTGATTTTGTGTCCCCCTAGTTCCTTGTGGGAATCATGCCCATCTCGGGGGTGGAAGTGATGCTAAGAGATTAAGGAGCATGCTGGCATATGGTTGGGTGGAACATTGCAGTGACATAGCTAGTTGAGAACTACGTTCTTCATAAGATAAATATCTCTTGTGTCAATCTCTACATTTGTATTTTCTTAATGAAATATGATGAACAAGTTGAATGCTTACATAAATGTAATTGCTTCTGTTGTATTTGCAATTGTTATGCATCTGTACATGTTGTTAGTTGAAAGCATTTTATTATCATGTTCATGGGACTTAAATTCCTTAGGTTTGATAGCATTATACTCATGTTCCCTCTCTGGTAGAGTGGTGGGGACGTGACATTTGACCTGAATATATATCAGTCTGTTGGTTCAAACTATGGCTTACAGCTTCAATCTTCGACCTATGGAAGAACTGCACTCTCTAGTTGTGGAAGTGATAACTTTCGTTTATTCTCCAGCACCCACTGGATGGAGGCTACGACCCCCTTAGTTTTATATGTATCCACATAAAGGATGTTGTTGCACCCTGATTGAATTTATCAACACCCACTGGAAGAAGGTTGTAACCCCCTGCTCCTTACCTTGTCCAGCCTCTCTAATATGAAATGTGATTGTATAGAAGTATGGAAAGTAGAGAAATATCTTTTCTTTGAAATCCATAATTGTTGAAATCTTCTAATATGCATCTATGTATCTCTATCAAACAGTTTCCCAAAATATCACAAAATAATTATGATATGCATCTTCCTTTTCTCAAATTACGCAATTGTTGCAACCTTAATCTGTGTCTATGTCTGTGATGGACAATTTCCCAAAATATGATGTGCACAAAGCAACTTCAATCTGTGTCTTCTCAATTGATCTACATTCTCTGTTAATAGAATACTTTTAGCTCAGTTATACTTGCTTTTCTACGATCTACGTCTTACTAAGTAAGAAATTTTGCACATTTAGACTTCGGGTATCCTTTCATCCAGTGTTGCTCATCTCGCACTACGACTCTGCTACAAAAAGATATTCATATGCAATCAATGATCCATTGATACCCAAAAAAAATTGAAGCTCGTCAAGCAGTTATTTTATATTTTCAATTCCACAAGCTTACTTTGTAACACCCTGGTTTTGACCCCATTTGCATTAAATATATATGATGTAAATATTGTAATTAATCATGGTTTGGAGCTAAAGGAAAAATCCCCACCATTGATTTAGTCTTTTATGTTTCGGTGATTAAAATCGATGTCGATGGTATTTTGTGATACCCGACACATTATAGTTTTGGAAATCATATAGATATGCAATTTAATTAAAGATCCCACAACCAGCTATGTCAATGCAACAAATAATGAGATGGGGGCATGGTTTCCTAAGGATAGGGTGGGGTTGGGGGGGGTGGGGGGGTGGCGCGGGATGTGTAACCTTGAGCCATTGGGGAAAAGCTATGTGTCAAAAGAAAACACCCAAAAACATATGCCCATTCCCTCATGCATTCACGTTTTCATCTTCCCTCACGTTTTGGAGAGAGGTGAGACATTTTTTATCATCCATCCTTCACATTTTCCGTTTCTTTTCCTCATTGTGCATGCTCAGTCCATCATCTGGCTTTCACCAAAAACGTTGTGGTCCAGTATAATCATTATTTTTTTCGATTATGTTCATGTGTGTTGTGCATTCGTCCTGCTTGCAGAACCGTGTTTTGTTCTAGGTTGATCGTCTGTTGTTACCATCCTCAGCCATGCAAAGGTTCGAGGTCTCCTTTGTTTGTTGAACGAATGAGCGATGGAGATCACTTGATTTTATGAGAAAGAGTGCTCAATTGTGGTCTCCTCATTTTTGTTGTGCAATGGTCTCCTCTGTCACAGAGTGAGTGGAAGCCTGTTTTGTTATGTTGACATTGTGGTTTGTTGTGTGTGTATATTTTTCCTTGGTCTGAACTGGTTTGGAGTGGAATCGGGTCTGAACTAGCTTGATAAACCTAGTGTAGGAAGGAACCTCACAAATAGATCTAGAGGGGATGGTTTTCTTCTTTGCACACCCTGAACAACACTGGAATGGAAGGCATAGACTGAGGGACTACGTAGCAGAAAAGGGGATGCTTCCTTGTGTTGAGTGTGTAGATCTTTTAGGAGCCAAGCCCGATCTAGTGCAGGTGTCCATAGCTTGGTGGTTGAGCTAACTAGCTTAGCAGTTCAATCTTTCCAACTCCTTTGCAGCCTGATAAACCCATCTGTTAGTTGGCTTGGATGGTCCTTAATGTGAATGTTGGATTGAATGACTGCAGTCTGATAACCCAACATTACATTGGCTTGTTGGTTTGCATCCTGATAAACCCAACTGTGTTGGTTTGGCTAAGTTTGTTGTATCCTTGGCTATGTGTGAGCCTACTAGTGTTCCTTATTCCTTGTGGAAATCATGCCCAGCACAAGGGTGGAAATGATGCTGAGAGATTGATGAGTGCACTAGCCTATGGTTGGGTGGAACATTGCAGCGACATAGCTAGTTGCAGGACAAGTTTCTTTCAAAGATAAGTATTTCTTGTGTGTAATCTATGCAACTATATTTTTTTTAATGAACTGTGATGAACATGTTGAACGCTTTGATGAATCTATTTGCTTCCGCTATATATATATATATATATATATATAACATGTTTTACACATCTGTGTATGTTTTTTAGATTCAATGCATTCTATATTACGTTATGGGATTAGATTGTCAGATTGGTGATGACTTGAATGATCAAATTAGTCCAATACTTTTGTTAACAGGTTGATTTTCCTTCCACAAGTCTCCTTTTCACAAATTGTAGGATGCAGGATGCAGAAACGTTCTTCTGTAAATTCTATTCCCCACGGATTTCCTTCCGCAACTCTCCTTTCCGCAACTTGCGGGATGCGGGATGTAGGATGTGGCTTCACAGATCTCTATTTCCACAACTTTCCTTTCCGTAACAGTCTATTCCACATGCGGGATCACAATTTCCATATTTCCCAGATTCTGCAAAGTCAAGCTTTCTGCACTGTTTATTCCTGCGAGTTGATTCTCAGCTGTTGATCTATCTCCAGATGTGGAACGGATGGTGATTGTCGATTTCCATCTAGATCTTTCTCCGTTGTTCGATCTCTTCTGAGATCTTTCTTTGTATATCGTCAAATTGATCACTAACATGATCAATTACTCTGCCCTTGGGAAGTTGGAGAATTTATTCGCAGACTTGTGTAGAGTGAACGCAAGATGAGTTCATGCTTCTATAGATCTCTACAAAATCAAGAATCCACCAAAATACATACAAAATTCAATGAACTTCGAGATGGATGCTCCTGCAAAATCAGAGCGATCAATTAAGGTCACGTTCTCTCTCTAGTGAATAGGAGGGGACGTGATAGTGTGGTATCAGAGAATGAATGTTGAGGAGTGTTTTCACAAACATTCCTGGTGATTTAAAGAAGAACAAAGGTTCTTTGTGAAATTTTTAATTCCGCATGATAATCGGGGTATGGGTACGTGAAATACTTCACCTCGTCCATCTCTTTCTTATTTTTATAATCATCTTAACTCAAGATATGTTTCCACTTGGTGAATTCCCTTAGCTTCAGATACCGTCCCATTGGATTGCACCTTTTGCAAGTCAAGAATCGTGTCGGTGTGCCACTTTTCATAAATTATCATTGTAGTTTATGACGCATATGTGCCAATGCCTTTGTGGGACTATTTCACACATCAGTTTTTTGCTTAGGTTTCTTTACAAAACGTTGCACCTCTTACCATTTTTCTTGTGGGAACATTACACAATATTATTTTACTCATAATAAATATTTGTGCAACTATGCTATTTACATTATTCTTCTGTGTGCATACATATGTGTGCATTTGTGACCAATTTCATGGTGGTATAATTGCTTTTAAGTGGCCTTTCATTCTTTCATATGTATTTCTTCAAGCTGAATGTGAGAGAGGTGTATTAACAATTTCATCTGATTCATTTGACTTTTGGTCTTTTGTCATATTTGGTCCTTTGATACTTCAAACATCTTTAATTCTTAGATATATTTGACATCTTTGAGCCTTTGACATCAATGAAAACATATATTCAACAATCTTTCCCTTTGTCATTGATGTCAACACTTCCTTGAATGACATTCCTTGATTGACAGTATTCATATCGAAACTTCCCCAGAAGTTGTGCATCTGAGACTTTTTCTTTTATGTGATCGTGTTTGTAGTTTCACACTTCTATATTCATTGCTTCTGATGTCGGTTCTCTCCATGTTATTGGGATATTCTTCTTGCTGATGGACATTGGAATATGGAAAAATCAGGTAGTTGAATCCAATTTCTTGTCATGGTATGAACAATCATGCTTCAACCAGACTACTTTCTAAACATTGTTTAACTTGAGTAGGCGATTGGAAATTATAGAATAGTGGCAACATCAAGCATTTTATCTTCTGAGTTATCTCGGGGTTGAACCCAATTCTTCAACTTCAACACAGGATTTTCTTCCCCTGCTACAATCATTTGAATCCTCAGAAGCTCAAATGGACTTGGATTTTCATTTTTCACATCTGTCTTCCAGTCATGTTGAAGAAGTTGACCTTGCGCTACGTATATGATCCTCCTTTTGTCATATTCAGTTTCATTATGCTTCAAATTTTTATCTTAATTCCCAAAGTGGCCTTTCGTAAAGCAAGCTTCAAAGCTCTACAAATTTGTAATCATGTTTTGAATATAATACAAAATATTTACTCCTTTGGTGCAAACATGGTGTAAAAATTGTACAACACTTTCTTATGCATGGATAATTATCACATATAAAATAACAGATCTACAGATAAAATTCATGAATGTCTTCTTGCTTCAGCAATCCTTGAGTGTTATATTTTACCCTCTTTTAGACTCGATAATTTTGTCTAATCCTCTTGGATTAATGTGAGCAATAATCGCTTGCCATTGGTTTTCCACAATTCTTTTTCATCATGTTTCTGTAGTGACCTTCTTATCCATATCATCTTAATGGATTGATCGTCATTTTTATTGTGCACACTTTTGATATAATTCTGAGACATATTTTCATCCACAACATTTTGACCCAAAAATGTCCTTTGCTTCTAAGTTGGACAGTTTTCAACAACATTATGCCAATCGGTTTCCTTTGTTGCTGGACTTTCAGAAAACATTTTGAGGACTTGTGGTCATACTTATCACACACATATCACTTTACAATGTGGCAATATTTTGCAATATATCTGACAAAATTACATCTCTAACATCTAGTGAAATTCTCATTTCTGAAATCATTCACATACCTGTATTTTTCAATCATTGTATGCAGTTCAGTATTTTTGCGAAATAGACCCCTTTAGTTGAGACGGGATTCTTCTTTATCTCACAGTCCATTACTAGTTTTCATAAACCCAATACTGGTCTGGTCTTTTGGAGATCGTTGAAGATTTAGAATTTCATCTAGGATGATTGTGTTGTTGTTCACTTCTTTTGAGTTTCTAGGCAAATACTCACTTCAACGTTTCCTTGAATATCACTATCTGACTTTGATTGTGAGACATCTGCAATATGTTTTTTTAATAGTTCATTTACCCATTCTGACTCTCTATGACTTGTCAAGCACACACTGGTTTTATTCTAATTATTTAATTTTCCTTTTTTGCGTATTATAATTCTTTGTCTTTAATACTCAATTGTATCTTCAAGTCTTCATGTAAATCTCCACTCTGCTTAACCAATTCTTCTGTTGTTTCAAGTTGTTCTTTTAGCCCTTTATTTCTCCAAGTCATCTAGAGCGCTAATTAATTCTCCTTCTTATTTAACACCAAGACTGACTTCATCATCAGAGTTTGGACTTCCTTTGAAGCAACTAAGTTGATTAGGATTTGACGCATTTCAAGTGACTTCTTCCACAGAGCATTTGTTATCAATAACTGTTTCCATCTTGAAGAGTTCCATTGAGCCTCTTGATTTTTTATTTTTCTTTTGATTTCGGAAATGGAAAATAAATTTAATTATACTTCCATTCCTTCTTTGATTTGGATATGCTTGCAAGAGCTCTTTTGGTTGAATATTTTCCTTCTGACACAATCTCATCCCAAATCAAAGCCATGAATAATACATCTCTTGGGATGTCACTTTCTTCTTCATTTGAGGCGTTGTTTTCTCCAGTGTACATGCTCTTCTTTTGTTTTTGGAATTTCTTCTTGTTTGCATCTTGGTTCTGTTGATGCTTGCCTTTTCTTGACATTTTGATTCTTCCTCACTTTCACTTTCCTTATTTTAATAGGAGCACTTAGAAGCAAAATGTCCAATTCGACCACACTTAAAACATTTATAAAAGGTAGTTTTCCCTTGTACTTGCTTTGTCCTCTCTTCGGTCTTCTCAGAAACTTGGCCTATTCTTCATCCGACTGATCAACTAGATTTATGGATTCACTTCTCTTGGATTTGAGCTTCCATGTAGCTTTAAATGCAACTACTTTCCTGGATTCACTCTCAGGATTTGTTCTCATTTCATATGCTATAAGTATTCCATATAATTCATCTTTGGTTAGGTCATCCAAATCACTTATGTCTTCCATAACTGACACTTTTGGATTGAATCGTGCGGGAAGGGATCTCATAATATTTTGCATGACTTAATTCTCTTTGAAAGTAGCTCCAAGATCGGTGAATTCACTATTTCATCCACTCTCAAGAAGTACGAGGCAACATCTTCTTCTTCATTTATTTTGAGAGTCTCAAACTGTCCAGATAGTATCTGTAGTTTGACCTTTCTGACTTTATCATTGCCCTCATATATACTTCGTAGTTGTCCCATACTTCCTGGTTGTGAACTGCATTAATTTAGTGAACTCAACATCCGCTAATCCACACAAAATAACATTTTTCGCTCATGCATTCCATTGATATTATTTTTTGTTTTTTGGATCAACTATCATCATTTTGGTGGTCAAAACTTCAGTCGGTTCACCATTTTCTTCTGACTCATCTACCTCTTTTGGGAATTCATATCCATCCTCTACTTATTTCCAAATGTCCATCCCAAGTGACTACATGTAGACTTCCATTTTGATTTTCCAGAAGGCGTAGTTTGAACTATCAAATATTGGAGCTCTATTTCTGGATAGACCCTCCTGCTTATTGATATCTGTGCTAGATCAATCTTCCCAATGTTAGTCTATTTTACATAAGACACCCACTGTAATACAAATTGTTGGTATTAAGTTATTACTAAGAGGGGGGTGAATCAATACTTACACATAGATGAACAATTTCACTTAAGCAGACTTTCATAGATTTAAACTCTTCAACATTCACAACATTAATCACAACAACACAAAAAATTCTTGAGAAAAAATGTATATCTATAAATATAAGAGTAATTACAATAGTAGGAGATAACAATCTCCAAATATGATAACCCACTCATTGTGGCTTGCAGATTCAAGATTCGACATATGGAAGAACTGTGCTCTCGAGTTGTGGAAGTGAGAACTTTTGCTTGTTCTCCAGCACCCACTAGAAGGAGGGTGGGCCCTTTGAGTTTTATCTGTATCCACATAAAGGATGTTGTTGCACCCTAATTGAATTTACATGCACCCACTGGAAGAAGGTTGTAATTCCATGTTCCTTGCCCCGTTCAACCTCCCTGATATGAAATTACAAGTAGAGAAATATATTTCCTTCAAAAATATGCAACTGATGAAATATTATGATTTGCATTAGTGTATCTACATTAGACAGTTGCCCAAAATATCACAAAACAATTTCGATCTGTGTCTTCCTTTTCTCAAATTACGCAACATACACAATCCTTGATCTATGTCTATGATTGTGACAGACAATTTCCCAAAATACAATGTGTGAAAAACAATTTCAATTTGCGTCTTCTCAACTGATCGGCATTCTTCCCCAATCAAAGACTTCCAACTTAGTTATATTTTTTTTTCAATCTGTGTCTTACTGAGAAAAAACATTTCGCACATCCACACTTCGGGTATCCTTTCATCTAGTTTTTCTCTTCTGGCATTATTGCTCTTCTACAAAAAGATATTCATCTGCGATCAACGAGCCATTGATACCCCAAAAAGTACGAAGCTACTTAAGCGGTTATTTCAAATCTTCATTTCCATAAGCTTACTTCACCTCATCCATATCTTGCTTATTTATAATCATCTTAATTCAAGAGATGTGTCCACTTGGTGAAGTCCCTTGACTTCGTATAACTTCCCATTGGATTGCGTCTTTTACAAGTTAGGACTTTTTTAGGTGTGCCACTTTTCATAAATTATTGTTATAGTTTAAGATGCACATGTGCCAACTCCTTTGTAGGAATATTTCACACATTGGTTCATTGCTTGGGTTGCTTTACAAAACATTGTACCTCTTACCATCTTTCTTGTGGGAATATTACACAATATTATTTTACTTAGAAGAAATATTTGTGCAACTATGTTATTTACACTATTCTTCTGTGTGCATACATATGTGCACATTTGCGACCAATTTCATGGTGGTATAATTGCTTTTAAGTGGCCTCCTCATTATTTCATATATATTTCTTCAAGATGGCTGTGAGAGAGGTGTATTAGCAATTTCATCTAATTCTTTTGACTTTTGGTCCTTTGATACTTCAAACATATTTAATCCTTAGACATCTTTGACATTGTTGATCCTTTGACATCAATGACAATATATATTCAACAGATGTTACCCGAGGAACAAAAAGAAAGTGTGTGAAGTTAGAAATATTTGTAGGCTTTCTATGTGGAAGTGATTGAAGAAGCAACATTATATTCTCAATTTTGAAATCCTAACAATGCAAACGAAGTCATGGAACAATGATGAGGGGGAGCATTTTTTGGGTTGTGTAATGGATGGAGTAGTGATGAAATTAGCATAAGGGGAGGATTTAAAAATACTATTGGTGAGGGTTTCCCTTTGAAATAACAACATTGCATGTTGTAGACCCATACCTTTCCACCAGTATATGGGAATGGCAATGGAATTTGGATCATGGGTTTGTTTTGTCTATAGTTGTGAAGGGGGATAGGTGGGAGGGAAAAGGATGTACTATAAACCAACATAGATCCATCCTAACGTGAATCTATCAAGCACCGAGAGGCATCCAATTTATTGAGGTGTTATTTTTTTAATAACATTTTATTTGGATTCACATTTTTATTTTATGAGTGAATATGGATTTTTTTAATTATTTTTTATTTAGTTTCTTTTTAATTTTATGAGTCGACATAAAAAAAATTAAGTACTTTTTTATTTTTGGTACACATAACATTAGTTCATTACATGTAACATTACATATCTCTCACATACTGGGTTGCATGAACATCACTACTCTTGATGCACATAACGTTAGTTTGTTACATGTAACGTTACACATATCCCCCATATTGGGTTGAAAACACCTTGCTACTTTCGATGCAACAATTAAGAAGGAGAAGAACAAATACAATATTAGTAATATGAATCAATTGTATGCTGAGAAGGACATGATGCCAATGACAAACATGAGGTGATATTCCATAAAATATTTACATCGAGATTGAATAATAAAGTTGAAACTAAAATAATCATATCCTAAGAGCAAGTTGAAATATTGGAAACTGGTTTTCTCATGGCGATACTAGGGTTTTCTCATGGGGATACCAGGGTTTCATAGCAGCGTCATGATGGAACATGGTCAACCACTATAGTATTTGGTTTTCTGCTGCTTCACAACTCCTTTGGAACGGTTTCTGAGTACCCGGTCATTTTCCTCGATCTCCATCACCTTTTATGGTTTTGATCATCACTAGGGTTGATACCGGTCTCGTTTTTGCAGATCTTCCGACATTTGCACCTTTCTTGTGGATGCACCATGGTTTCTGGTAACATGACACTTACTTTTGAAGCATATTTTTATATCTTACCGGCCCATTGACTACTTTCGCCACCTTTCCTAGAGATTGGGCGACATTCTATGACTAGTTTGGCACTTCGCCTGCCACCCAAAGTATTGTTACTCACATCGTGAAAGGGGATAAAATGCCTTTCCCTGGTGGGTTTTTGGCTATCAGCGACTTTAACGCAGATGAAGGATTCCCCTGCTACTCTGCACATTATTGAGGTGTATCTATAGGTATCGGTTTTTCCTCTGCAGCTTTGCACCTTCCTTTGTATTTTATTTACTATGTAGGGTTTCAGGCTAGTTATTTTATTGTTTTTAATACTGTGTATGATTATAGCCCCACATGGAGTCCATCCATCATTATGAAGGGCCTAGTACCAACCATGTATAAAAAAAGTGGGAATTCCCTCCCCCCTATGACAGTATATATGGCACTGCAGTCTTGTCTCCCTTTGTTGATTGTCAGGGTACTCGAGTCTCCTGGTTTTCCTTACTTTGTCTTTGTCTTATAGGGTTTATTTTTTTCTAGGGTTGTGCCTCCTAAATTTTATGGTTTCATTACTATGGGAACCTCAGTCTTGACTGGTATCTTCCCCTTACTTTTGTGTCTTTCTTATTATCGGGACTGTTTACTTGTTCCTCACATGTCTCTTAATTTGGGTCTTCCATCCTCATTGAATGGGGGGAAGGGTACTACACTGCCTCGTAGTAACCCTTCCTACCACTCCCGTAGAAAATAAAAGGATGTCAAAGCCCTTGAATCCAAGTGCAAATATGTACTTGGTCGTGATGTTCTGATGAACAGATTCGAGTCGCTCTGTAGTAGAGCACTGATAGGACGCCTTGAATACTGCTCAATGAACAAGGAGGAGTGGATGGTCTGGGAAAACATCCATTGGAAACCCTTAATTAACTATGTACCCACCATTAGCCTCCTCACCAATAAATGGATTGTGTTTGTTTTCATTGAAGATAAGGACGCGACTTGCATTTTAAACACTCTCTAGACCATTCAAAAGGGTTCCCTGGTCCTGATTCGATGGCATAAAAAATTCAACCCTATTCGGAAAAGGGTTATCAAACACCACCTTTGGGTTCTCTTTCATGCCCTCCCTTTCCCCCTTTCAAAAAAATACTTCCTTACAGGAATAGCTAACTCTCTTGGTCGCTTCGTTTCCTTAGAAATGGATTTTCATCTAATATTCGATAAACACATGGAAAAAGTTCTTGTTGAATTGGATGTCTCAAAAGGTCCACTTGTTGAGATTGATATTGATTGTGGTGAGAAGACTATTAACGAAAGGTTATATTACCTTAATATACCCTTCAGATGCAATTACTGTCATAATACATGCCACCTCCATAGCTCCTGTACCTCTATCCTCCATGTCACTCCTCCTTCTAAGGGTTTTTTTCCTTGCGAGCCCTCTTCTAGCCCCCCACTGGCTTATTATCCTAGTACTGAGGTGATCTCGGCAACTTCTCCTGATGGTTTATATGGTTCCTCTTCTCCAACTCTCTATGAGAACCTTACAAAGGGTGAACTCCTTTATATTGAAGATATTGAAAACTTCTCTCGTATGTCTCTTCCTACTAGCTCACTAACCACTCCTGTTGTTAACTTTGAACAAGGGACAAAATCTATGCATGACCCAGAACTCTCCCCTTTGCGCCCTCCCCCAAAGTTGGAACCTTCTCTCCTCCAACCACTCCCCCCTTCGACCATTAAGGTTCCTCCCCCCTTCACCTTGGATGACTTCCCTCCCCTTCCCTGTACCACTCTTCCTTCTACTCCTCTTCTCCATTTACTTGCTAGCCGTTGTGACTCACCCTCCTTTATGGACCCCTCTATCCTCAAATCCCTTTCTATTTTCTCTGAAAAGTATCATATTTGCCCCTCTACTCTCCTCTTGGACTCCATTAGATTTGAAAATGTGATTATACATAAATCAAGGAAGAACATTCCCCCCACTACTCCTCAAGGGGATCTTGGGACCACCAGTTTCTACACTCCTCTCTTGATGAGACTTGAGGCTGCAACTAAAGGCTCTCCCTCATCCCTCTCCTCCTCCCCATAGACACTTAGATATTTGACACCTGATGATGTTGGTTCCCAATGAGAATTTTGTCCATGAACATTCGTGGTTTTGGAGGTTTTGACCAAATAAAAATCCCTTCACTCATTGTTTGTGTCTCTTAATCCTGATATGATCCTCATTCAGGAAACCATGTGTAATCACTATAAATCTCTTTGTCTCTTCTCTAAACTCAAACCTGGCTGGGAGTTTTGTGCCATCAACTCCACTGGCCTTTCTAGGGGTCTCCTCACTAGATGGAATCCACTTGTTGTCTGATGCAAATCCTTTGCCTCTTTAGTAGGTATCCTTATAAAAGGCAGAGTCAAAGGTCTCAATGATGAGATATCTATCATTAACTGTTATGTCCCTTATTCCAATAGGGATTTTTTTCTGGCATAAGTTCCTTGAGGGGGGTCTCCTTGACCTTCCTAATATTTTACTTGGTGGGGATCTTAACTTTACTATCTCAGCTTCTGAAGTATGGGGCTACAAAGCTTAGATTCATATACTTTCCCCTTTCTCTCACATCTTTTAGCTAATAATAACCTTGTTGATGTTTCCCCACCCTCTCCTAGCCCAACTTGGAGAAATGGATGGGCTAGAAAGGAGGGGATAAGAAAAATATTGGATCGATTTGTGGCCCCGACACATCTTCTTCCCCTTCTCAATCGTTACAGATCTTGGTCCATACCCTTTGTCATCTCTGACCACTATCCTATCTTCCTGGAGTGGGATGCTCAACCTGTTCCCCTACAATTACCATTCAAATTCAAGAGGGCTTGGCTCACAAAAAAGGATTTTCCACCTATTGTTAACTCTTACTGTACTTTGGATACACCTCTCCATCCTTGTTATCATTTGTCAATCCTCTCACACAAACTCAAAAGGCTCAAATCTGTTGTAAAGAGATGGGAAAAATCACAGTACATCTTAAGGCATCAAGAATTAATTTACATTGATCATAAGTTACAGTCTCTCCTCACTAAACAGTCCTCGGGTTTACTATTTGATTATGACAATGATCTCCTATCCGCCCTTAAATCGAAAAGGGAGAGTTTCTTGGTACATGAAGTCTTGACTTGGAAGCTAAAGAGCAGGGCTCAATGGATTAATGAGGGTGATTCTAATACCAAGTTCTTCCATAGCTTTTCCTCTGCCAAAAGAAACTCCAAACCCATCTGGGCTCTTAATAATCTTGAGGGAGACCTTGTTGAAGATGAACACCATCTTAGGTTGCTAGGTGAACAACACTTCTCGAATCTATTCAAGGATGATGGCACTACTAACATCACTAACCAGCTCAAATTCATTAGACTCTTTCCATCCTGTGTTCATGAGGAATATATTGGTATTTTTCACTCTGAGATCACTCTTCAAGAAGTTGAAGCTGCCCTTAAAGGGTTTAAAAAGGATAAAATCCTTGGCCCTGATGGATGGCTAGTGGAGTTTTTCCTATTTTTTCTTGATTTGGTGGGGGGATATCTATTGAGGATGGTTGAATAGTCTCGGACTAAAGGGAAGGTTATCAGCACCATTAACTATGTTTTCCTCACACTCATTCCCAAGTGTGAGAAACCTCTTACCTTTATAGACTTTCATCCTACCTCCCTTTGAAATCTTATTTATAAGCTTATCTCTAAAATTGCAGCCTTACATCTCAAACCTTTATTGGATAAGGCCATCTCTGAACAACAATATGGCTTCCTTAAGAACATAATAATCACTAAACCTGTGGGTATCACTCAGGAACTCCTTCACGCTATTCAAACAAAAAATCTCTAGGTGATGGTCCCCAAGCTTGATCTTGTAAAATCTTTTGGCCGTGTTAACTGGACCTTCTTAAGGCTTGTCCTTCTCCAGATTGGCATACCTCTTGAAGGTGTCAATTGGATCATGGCATGTGTATGTTCTACAAATTTCTTTGTTTTAGTCAATGGTTCTCCCTCAAATTTCTTCCCTACTTCTTGTGGTATCCTCCAATGCTACACACTATCCTCTCTTCTTTTTATACTGATTATTGAAAGTCTTAGCCTCATTATCCTACATGCTTAGAAGAGAGGTAAGATCAAAGGGATACAAATTTCACCAAGCCTATCTATCACCCACCTGCTCTTTGTTGATGATGTTATCTTTTATGGGATAGGAACTATTGGTGAATGACATGCCTATACGGAAGCTTTTGATCTCTTTAGCTTAGCTACAGTTATGTCAATAAGTCTTGAAAAATATTCTTTCCTGTATAATGAGGTGGATGTGGAAACTAGGGTGCTCATCTCTTCCATCCTACCCTTCAAAATGGATCATCTTTCCATCGGTTTCAAATACTTAGGGTATTGTCTTAAACCTCTTGGTTATCACATTAATGATTGGAGGTGGATCATTGGCATGTTTGAAAACATAATCAATAATTGGGATTATAGATACATGTCTCTCGGTGGAAAGCTTATACTTGTCAAATCGGTCCTCACTAGGCTAGTAGTTTACTAGTTTACTCTTTCCTGCATACCAAAATCTATTCTGAACTGTATCAGACGTTGTATTTTTTCCTTTCTTTGGGGAAGTTCTGATGGAAGACATGAATTGCACCTTATGGACTGGCATACCATTTCCATACCCTATGATTTTGGAGGATGGAACATAAAAAAACTTGAATGGTTGGATTTTCTCTTAAATTGAAAAGCTTATGGATGGTCTTGAAAGGAAGAGGTATCTGGAGCAGCATTAACAACCACAAGTATCTTAAGAACATGTCAGTTGTTGACTGGATACGTAAACAAAATTTTCTTGTATAGGGTACTTCTTACTTTTGGAATGGGTTCATCATATCACTCTCCTAGATCACACGTAAATTAGGCTAGAAGGTCGATGATGGAAGAAGCATCAGACTAGGTATTGATCTCGTTGCAGGACTAAACTCTTCCTATTTTCCCTCGGAAGGGCTCAAGGATTACCTCATAGATTATGGCATCACACACCTTTATCGGGCCAAAAGTTTGAACCCTGCCAATAATTGTTATTCTTTTTTGCTTACTGCAGCAAATCTAGATCTTGGTGGTTGTTGGGATGAGCATTGGACAGATTTTATTAGAGGTTTGGATCACGGTGGTATTAAACTTATCGATGCAGATGATGTTGTTATATGGATGCATACCAAAGTATCGGGCTCCGTTACATCCTATTTTCCCTATAACCTTATTGTTTCATCTTTGGTGCCTCCATCTCCGGTCAAACTTGTTTCCAGACTTTGGGCTTGTAACATTCCACTAAAAATCACATGTTTTTCTTGGATGTGTTTGGATAATCACACTTCTACATGGGATAACTTGTGCAAAAAAGGCTAGATCGGTCCCAACAGATGCAGTCTCTACAACCCTACTAACGAAACTGTCAATCACCTCTTTGTTGATTGAACATTCACTCGGGCCATCGTAATCCTTCTGGACATGAAACTCAATTGCACTATGTCATGGGATGATCCTATTCTTTTGGGCAATTTTGAAGAATGTATGAATAAAGAAAATGCTCTCCTCTTCCTGCCTTGCTTCTTGATTTGGATCCTGTGGAGCACCCACAATCTTTGTATTTTTGAAGATAAAAAACATGTGTTGATGCCTCTCTACTATAAAATCTTGGATCTTTTAAACTCCTATCCTATGAAATCCAACAACATTTCGAGTATTAGAAACATTGGCTCAACCCCAGTATTATCATTTCCTTCCGGCTTTTTTGAGGGAGCAGCTGCTAAAAATATTGGAGGTGCTGGTATCCTCTTACAGATCAACCAATCTCACTATTTTTGTATTAAGATGGGATGCAGCCAAAGCACCAATACCAAAGTTGAACTCTTGGAACTGAGATTTAGTATCCCTGGGCACCGAGACCAAGTTGATGATCACACTAACGTATTAAACAACGACGTCCTCCATCATAATCTAAAGAACAATAACCTCAAAATTGAAGGTAACAACAACCACAAAATTAATGGCAACAACAACCACAAGATTAAAGGCAATATTAACCAAGAAAGGGGAAATAATAACCACAAAAATGAAGGCAACATTAACCATAAATTGGCAACCAAGGATCCCAATAGGCTAGTCGTCAACCTCTCTACCTTTGAACTAAACTTGCCCGCTAGAAGACTCCTTGAGAAAGGTCTTAATTTTTCCATTGCTCCGAGAAAGATTCCAGTTGAAGACATCATTTGTAGCATTGAAGATAGTATTAAGCACCTTCCAGAAAACGAAGCAGAAGAGGTACGACAAGATTGCGTTGTTACCCTAAGAAGAGCAAAACCACCCAAACCCAACATTTCCAGGGAAGAAAGCAAAGCCCTCAGAGAACTTAAAAAGAATGACCATATTGTGATCTTGAAAGCAGATAAAGGAGGAGCTACCGTGATTCTCAACAAAGAAGACTACATTGCCAAGATGAAGTCTCACTTAGATTCTAGTGGTTGTTACAAGAAACTTAACAAGAACCCCTTGAATCAGATCATAAAAGGAGTTAATGAAGCCATAAAGAAATCCTCCTTTGATGAGGAGATCAAGAAAAAACTCATTGTCTCCGATCCCTTAGTTCCAAGAATTTATGGTCTTCCCAAAATCCACAAGCCGGGGGTTCCTCTCCGACCCATTGTAGACACCATAGGCTCACCAACCTATAGGCTCGCAAAATTCCTTGCGGAAAAACTAAAACCCTTAGTAGGCAACACAATCTCATTCATTAAAGATTCCTCTTACTTTATTGAGAAAATAAAACATAGACCTATGAAAGAGAATGAGATTTTAATAAGCTTGGATGTAGTTTCCCTCTTCACCATGATCCCCATCAAAGAAGCCATCAATGTTATAGAAGATCTCACTGATCCCGAAACCTCGCAACTTGTAGGCCTATGTCTCAATTCCACATTCTTTAGTTTTATGGGTGAACTTTATGAGCAGACCTGTGGAGTGGCGATGGGTTCCCCCCTCTCTCCCATTATAGCTAACCTTTTCATGGAAAACTTTGAGCAAAAAGCCTTGAATTCTGCCAATCCAAAACCTGAATGGTGCTCCAGATTTGTGGATGATACCTTCTTAATATGGGCCCATGGGGAGGAAGAATTAGACAAATTCATTGATCATTTGAATAGCCAAAATGATTCCATCAAATTCACAAAATAGGTTGAAGAGAACAATGCGCTCCCGTTTCTGGATACTTTAGTCATCAGGACACAAGATGGAGGCATAGGCCACAAGGTTTACAGGAAGAAAACTCACACATAACAATACCTTCACACCCTCTCCCACCATCACCCAAACCAGAAGTTGGGGGTTCTTAACACTCTTTTCACTAGAGCCCTAAGGATCTCTGATAACGAGCACCTAGAATCTGATCAAGAACACCTTCGCAATGTTTTTCTGAGCAATGGTTATAACCTAACTCAAATCGACAAAGCCCTTGAAAGAGCTACAAAAACCCAGGAAAACAGACCTAGGGCTTCTTCTAAAGAGAAAAAAGTTGGGGATCATAAGGCATTTCTGCCTTACATACAAGGGACTACGGACAAAATAGCCAGACACCTGAAAAAGAAGAATATTGACTCAGTTTTTTCTCCACCTAACAACATCAGAAAGTTACTTAGGTCAGTAAAAGATCATGTTGACCCAAGTCTTAAAAAGGGGGTTTACCTCATTCCTTGTGAATGCGGGAAAGCCTACATTGGTGAAACAGGGCGGTCCATCCATACTAGGGTTAAGGAACACTGTGCTGATATCCGTCTTAATAGAACCCACAAGTCAGCCTTAGCGGAACACTCGCATAACTCAAAACACCCTATTAAAATCGAGGATATGCAGGTATTAGCCCAAGTCGACAACTGGTCAAAGAGGAGAATTAGAGAGGCTATTGAGATAGTAAAAAACCCTAAATGCTTAAACAGAGATGACGGCCTGTCCATTAGCCGATCATGGTTGCCAAACCTAACCAAGCTAAATAATAACTAAAACCTAAAAAACTAAAAAACTTAAAATTAATAATAACTTAAAAAATTAAGACACTTACAAATAAAAAACTTGTAGTTATTAAAATTAAAAACTTAAAATTGAAAATTAATCTCCCTAGAATTCTCCTTAACTTTTCCTTAATTTTACCCAAAAACCTAATTTTTAAACTTTTGAAATTAATCTCCCTAGAATTCTCCCTAAACTTTTACCCTAATTTTCCAAAAAATTTTACAAGAAACCTAATATTTAAACATAAAACACCTAATATTTGAACTTTTATAAAATAAAATAAAAAATTTCAAAATAAATTAAAAATTTCAAAATAGTTTAACTAATCTCATTTCTAAATTTTTTTAAAAAAGAATTAAAATATCTTATTAGTATTTAAATATTTTATTAAAATATTCTATTGGAATTAAATAATTTATTAAAAACTTTAATAATAGTTAAATTAAAAGATTAAATTAAATTAATTGAAATTTATAAAAGGCTTACATTAACAAAAATTGAATTGATTAAATTTATAAAACCTACATTAACAAATGTTTTAATTAAAATTTTTAATGAAGATAAAAAATTTAATTATTAAATTATAAAACATTTTAATAAAAAACTTAAAAAAAATTAATTCAAATTAAATCTAATTAGAAAGATATTAGCCCTAAATTGTTAACCCTAAATTATTAGCCCCAAAATTTTTAAACCCAATATAACCTTGGACAAAACAGACCCTGTCGGCCATCTCAAGCGAAAGTAATGATTTCTATATTAATACTTCAATGAAAGAGGAGCAATCTCCAGGCATCGCCTTGTCTTGAAGATGAACCACGCTTGGTTCGAAACGTCGACAATAAATCTTCTTACCGCAGATTCTCCATTAGATGCCATGAATCCTCACTGCGGAATCTCAGCTAACCTTACCTCTTATAATTTTCAAATGAGATCGGGATCCCATCTCTCCATGTCTATGGAGACTCTTTTGTCATTATCAACTGGGTAAATGATAAGGCATGTCTCTCTGCCCTAGATCTTGATGCATGGTGCCATGATATTTCTGATCTTAAAGCACATTTTCATTTGATAGACTTCCAGCACGTCTATAGAGAACACAATGAGAAGGTAGATAGATTATCCGAGGAGGCGCTCCCCTTGGCCATTGGCCTTCTACCCTTCAAAGAATACTATGAAGGTTTAGTTATTGGGGAAGATAAGCTTCAACTCTTTTGAGCTTAACTAGTATTATCTACTTCGCGAATCAATTTTGGTTTTGTTGAATATGATAGCTTGAGACTTTATTAGGTGTCATTTTGGATACGTTTGGATGACTTTTGGTCACCTATGAGCTTATGGTTTTTGTCTTTCTTCCTCAAGCGCCCCCTTGGATAAGCTTTCTAGGTTCTCATTGTCTACTTTATGGACTCCTTGGACAACTCTTTCGTTTTATCTGTATGGTGATGGACGTGATCCATGTATCTTCTTTAATTAGTACATGTGGCCAACCACACCATAGCTCTGATGATATCTATATCTTGTGATGTAACCAGTTACCTTTGATTCATTATGAATAACAAGGAACAACAATTTTTCTTCTGAAAAAAAAAGGTTGAAATATTGGAAGCCACATACTTTTTGACCAGAAGAAAGAAACTAAGGCTTGTTTCCCATAAAAACATATTTATAAATGTGTTGTAAGAATGAAAAATATTATTGAAGTATTAAAATGTTAAAATTTATTACCAAAAGATTGGATCCCTTTGTGACTCTAGTGTGGAGGTAAAGGCTTCAAAGAAAAACTTAGAAGTGAAATCTAAGAGGAGTCTAGGTGGACATTCAAACCAAAAGAAAATAGATCTAAAGTAAAATCCCCTAAAGGGGAGAAACCATCCTTAAAAAGGAAACCGATGTTGAAGATGAAGAATTATGGGTAGGCTAATGAGTGGAAAAAAAACTAAAATTTTGCTATGATGAGGCCTTGATTAAAGTCTCTAATATGCCACAATGAGCGAAGTAGAGGGAAGTAGTTAGCAAGTAAACATGAACATTAACATACATAACATTTGGTAGAAAACAACTCATATCATATTTATTCATCTAAATCTTAAAATAAGTAGTGCAACTAGGTGGAGTTGATATGAAGTCCATGTCTAGCTCATATGGACCCATATTCCAATCTTGTAAAAAATAGAACTCCTTTTAAACCACAAAGAAAATCATTATCATGGTGCAGAAATAAATACATTAAAAAAATAGATTATAATATATTACAACCATCAAAGTACAATACAAATAGCTAAACATCTTATAATAAAAAAATGATATTCATTATAAATCTAAAATCTATTTACACTTTATCTTCCTCACTCATGAATATGAAGCTAAAAGCTTTGGAGATATCACAACTCGGATTTTCGTTAAATGCTTCAATCCCAGTTGGCCTCCACGAGATTACCAACTACTTTCTTTATTATTATTAAAAATATATTTTGTATGCAAGAAGAAAGCAACTTGCATGTGAGTTGTGCTTTATCAAAATCTCCACTTTATGAGGATGAGAACAGCCTTTGACTTTGTGGCCAGTTTGCAATTATGGGGGACAGTGATATATATCACACACATCCCACCACCTTACCTTACCTAGCCAGATGACTGGAGTTGGACATTATTTGCAATCATTAAAATCCAAGATCTTCTTACAAGGTGGGACATGTTTTCAACATTGTTTAAAATGTGCGTATATAAGAGTGACACGTCATTGTTGAGGGTGGATTTTTCTTTTCCACTTCCTTAACGTATTATCCAACTTTAATAAAACTCAAAGATTGGCCGCTACGCTATCTCAATTCTCATCCATGGGGATACATACCATGCATGATGACATCCATCCATAGGAATCATATTGCACATACATAGAAACGTCATTATCAAAAGAATATCTTAAACCGAAGCTAAAGCTTCAAAGGACAATTAGGTTACTTTGATGGGGTCTCAAAAGGTTATGGAGTTTGGTGTGTTTTATTTATGGAAGAATATTATAAAATATGTTTTCCATTGTTTTGAGGAAGGGATAAATAATTGTGTTGAGCTGAATTATTTATGGATGTTGATGAGGATATTCTTCATAATTATTTTGGTATTGGTCGTATAAATCGAATAAATTTACATTTTGGATCATTTAAATTTTATCATTAATTGATTATATAAATAATCAATAATTTATTAAAAAAAAATTTTCATTTTAAAAATAGAGTTTAAAAAGAATATATATAACTTAATGAAAAAGTTATAAAATTTATAAGCAAACTTTGTCTTTACATATAAGTGTATTCATTACAACGAACAAAGAGGAAAGACCTTAATATCCAGTTATCTTCAATTCCCTCTATGGGTAACTCTTTCTAAGAAGACAAACCACACAATGGACCATTCCTATTATGGAATGAACTTTTTTTTTTCAAATGTACATTTGAAGAAGTTTTGCATTATCATAGGTACTTACTTTTTGGTTTTGTAGTAGAGCCTATATGATTATATATGGTCTTGCAATCCTATAACCATATATAACCAATGGACCCTCCCTCAAGAGAACCAACAACTCTCTCTCGGACAGTTGTAGGGGCCCCTTTCACTACATATTTTGAGGTAACTCTTTTCCTATATTAGTTTATCTACATATATTATATATTATATCTACATGTAGTCAAATCTCACTAGCTTATTTGGTTAAGGAGTGGGTATCGTTAGAAAGGTGACCCGGGTTCAAACCCCTTAGGGGTGAGCTAGTTGGGAGGAGACACCCAAAAATCCATCCATGTTAAGGGTTGGTGTGGCCCAGGCCAGGTGCAATCCGCGGGTGATTTTGACGGCTTAGATGCCCTTGGGTTGCGGTTTCTTAGCCAATAGTGGAAATGCATTGGTCTCGAGTGACATGCATTTCTTAACAAACAAACTAAAAAATATTATATCTACATGTGTATTGATTGATTGAAGAATGCAAAAAATTGTTTGTTTAAGTTCCATTTCATATAATGTTTATTTGTTTAATTTCTAGTTATATTTTCATTGCTTTTTCATTTCTTTCTCGAAACTCTGTTGAGGTTGCACAACCCCTTAACAAGTTCCTTTTGGTACTAGCGTGTATGAAAACATATGCTACATTTTTTGGTGACTATACTCTGCCTTAAAAGTGTGTCTATATAAATATTTCAAAAAATTTGATATATTTACTATTTTAAGAATAAATAAATAAAATATACATAAAAATGTGCAAAAAAAAACATTATAAAAGGCTCTTAAACAACAACAAAGCCTATCAAAACCATCATATAAACATATAAAGCCTATATGGCTATATATTGTCTTGCAATCCTATGCCCACACTTCACAAGGTGGATCTCCAATAGGTGAGAAAGAAACTAAATAGGTTAACTTCAAACTCAAGGGGAATCCGAACATAAGAAAGACACACTTCTAAGGAAAAGCACACCAAAGAAAGACTACGACATGTGTCATTATTTTAAGCATGTGAATCATTATACGAACATAAAAGTAACAATCCATGCTAACATATCGTCATAAAAGAAAACATGCTAAGCGCAAAACAAGGTTAGAGTTGTCACAACACATAGAGGACTAGACATTGTCGTTGGCTAGGAACATCCAAGGCACATGAAATGTCTGCTATGTGTTGAAGGACTAATGACTAATGATCTATGGTAAAGCCACATATCTCATCCTAGGAACAAACTATCAAAATCACCCCTTGCTAAAAGAGGGGTCACACTATCCAAGCTCATATTTTGTATTGGATGTTGTTCATGTAATGCAATTTCATTTTGCAACCACATTGTAATGGAGATTCCAGCATGCACAGGCCTTGTTTTAATGTAACTTTGTTTTAGATCATAATCAAATGCAAGGGTAGAGTTCATGGCCTTGAGGAGATGCTTGAGTTTTTGCTTCATTCTATGGTAGAGTAGGGTAGGATGAATACGCTAAACACATGTGAGCATTAGTTTGTTATTCAAGTTGTTTTTTACATTGTTGAATTCAAGCTTTTGAGCTCTGGTTGATGTAAATGGATATGTAATAAGTAAGTGGTTTTTAGGGATGTGAATTGAGCCATCTTATCATTTTGTCTTGCTGCCTTTTACTTCTTTATGATTTTTGTTGACATGTCAACCATAGATTTCTAAGGTTCTCATGCACTCTTTTTAAGAGCATTTCCCAAATTGGAGCCTAATGCTACACCTCATATTGTATCAGGTTTCATGTTGTGGTTTTCAT
This sequence comes from Pseudotsuga menziesii, assembly GCA_001517045.1. Taxonomy (NCBI): domain Eukaryota; kingdom Viridiplantae; phylum Streptophyta; class Pinopsida; order Pinales; family Pinaceae; genus Pseudotsuga; species Pseudotsuga menziesii. The sequence continues at coordinate 430,503 of LPNX010430879.1, forward strand.
CACAAGTATAAGAGTTGGTACCTTGGAGCATCTTGTTGGACTTGAGGACATATACATCTTCATGGAGCATCTTCTCTTCTTGTCATCCTTTATGGAGATTTTAGGCGGAGATTGCTTCAACTACATATCATGTATCTTTATCTTGTTGGAGGCAATTTTCTTTGGTTGATCATTATTGAGGAGACCACCTTGTTACTTCCCATTTCTCATGATGTTCCATTCACTTCACTCACTTGGTCATTGCATGGTGGTTTCATGTCTTTTCTTAGTTGTTGTGTCCTCTAGCATGATGGTGTAATTTCCTAGTGTTTTGCCTTGGTATCACTCCCATTTCATTAGCTTTCCATTGTTGTACCTACATAAATTTCATATCTCATTAACTTTCCATTTTGTACCTTGGTATAACCCACATCACACACATATTCCATCATATCTCCATTATTATAGGGAACATGACTCATTTAATATATACTTATATAGGTTGTCATTCATAATTAACCTTTCATTTGGCTTACTTCATTAAATCACATTTTCCATGTGTACATGACAAAGTGGTTTGGGATATTTTTATTATTGATTAATAAAATCCAAACCGCGGGTTGAGTGCTACACTAGTATTGGCTTATTAATATTCCTACATTATAAACATTAACTGTGCCATCATTCCCTAAGTTTGATATTAAAATGTTTTAATCTTTCACTAGGGAATGCAACTTTAAGTTTCATATGGTACAACACATGAGGGTAGTGCTCACCCTTTAGCACACATTTTAAGGAAAAAGAAAAGAAAAAGAAAATAAAAAGAAAATAAAAAGAATAAAGTGCATTCATTAGGGAATACCACTTATGCCTTACATGGTACAACACTTGAGGATAGTTATCCCCTTTTGGTACACATGTTGAAGCAACCAATTTTATTTTATGGTTGTTGCCTTTATAAATGTGTTGGACATCTCTTTGGGCACTCCTTATATGTTGGAAAACATGTTGAGGAGGTCATTGGGCTTCCACTTGTTTTGAGAGTTTAGTTATTCATGAACTTTATTTTTTTTTGACCAATTCCATCCATTCACACTCGTTCATTCACCTAGCCTTATCCACTAAGGGGTCCAATTACATCTTTGATTGGTCTTGTTCACAACTTGTTTCATCTTTGTGGAGAGTTAAAGTGACTTTTCACTAAGCCATCTTATTTTTGGAGGAGAGATGAGAGGCCCACATGATTCACTTGACATGCTTGACATGATCTAACTACTCCATTAATATATTATTTCTTTGATTTGTCATGGAGTTGGTTAGAAAACATTGTATTTTACTGTAACAAATATTTAGCTCACTCTATATAAATGAACTTTCTCTCCATTTTCATTTGTGACCGAGGGGTTGGAAATTAGGAGTTAAAGAAGTGATGAAAATATTGGAGATTTAGAGTTGAAGTTTTATGGAGCACCCATGTACGCTCAAGATTGATGTTTAATGAAGACATGAGGTAGAGCTTCACATTTTTATTGTAAGGTTTATTTCTTTATGTGTTGTGCAATAAGAACATTTCTTATTTCAATTTAATTAAATATTTTATTTAGGAGTAAACCAATGTGATGAGATTTATATCTCTTGGTTTACTTGTTGTTTATTTCTATATTATTGTCTTTCTTGTAATAAACCATAATTCAAATTTAAATTAATAACTCATAAACATTTCCTCACCTGTATGTTTTATTGATAAGTAGTACCTTTTAGGGCCCTCCAAGATTTATTTCTATGTTAATTTCCAACAAGCACCTAAGATTAAATGTGATAAACTAATACTTTTGTTCCTTGAGTGCACATAATTAGAATGGAGAATGGACCAAACAACCATTTGTATATTGATGGTTGGAAGTGGAAAACAACCCTTTCATCCACTTAGCACCATCATTGAAGTAGTGGTGTTTTGAAAAACTTAGTTTGTCCCCTTCGTAACATATCATGACTCCATTATCCCATTATTGATAGGCATTGGTTTATTCATCTTTTATTTTCTTGTTTGAGTCCTTTATTTCCCTATCTTGTCCTTTTCCCCATTCCTATTGCCACCTCTTTCATATACTATAGGTGACCACCATTTTGTTAAGTCTTACACTTTCTATTTCACCTAGAGCCTGTACTCCATAGTCTTATCAATCTTGTTTAGGGATACCCCACTTGAGTTCGAGGAGACCCAAGTATAAGAGAGAGGAAGAGCTACTGAGGTGATAGTGGGTAGCCTTTTTGAAGTTGCACAGAACTAGCTCCTTGATGCTTGAGACTTTACATCATTTAGGGGGTGCTATATTTTGTTGTAGCATGACCCATAATATATTGGAAAAAAACATGTAGTTTTTTGGATCTCATGGTAGCATTTGAGAGCGTGGAAAGGAGAATTTGGGTCCATGGAGGTATCATGGTTAGGAGAGAGGAGGTATCATGGAAGGGAGTGTAGGGGATTTCATTCCTTGCTAGATATCCCATAGTGTGACCATGGAACATTTATAAAGGGTTGCAATGCATGATTGGAAAGTATCCAAAGATAGAATTGTTTTGGGAGCATGCTCCTGGGATCACTCCCAAAACTAACTTTAAGGGAGTGCACTTCCAAAGAATATCGCTACACTTAGGGGATGATTATGGGAACACTACTTACACATGGTTATTATGGTCATTGAGGTTTTCCATGTTGATGTATATGTAACTTCGGAATGTATTCTTCTATGTATTTCATATATTGTAACCCGATGTTTATTCCGGGATGTTTCTATTATGTATTTGAGTCATGTGGTCATGCCCCGATGTTCCGATTGGGAGGATTAATAATGTAAACAAGTCATATCAAGTCATTAGGTAAGTCCCCACAGTTTAGGGGCACTTGGGTTATTATACACTAATTAAGGTGTAGGCTCAAGTAATTAATTATAAGTTAAGCCTACATGGTTGAGTGCACTTCAAGTCAACGGAAGAATATAAATAGAGAGTGAGAGTCTCTCTATTTATCACTTGTGAATTACATCACTTGCTCTCTCAAGTGTGGCGCACCTTTGGAGAAGGAAATCTTTGGCTTGACAGAAGACAGAAGGCTGCTGTTGTGTTGGGAGGTCATCTTACTATTTTGGAATCACATCTTGTGGTGATACTATCTTAGAGGAATTTGAGGGGTTTTCTCCATTTATGGTTTCCCCTCCTAAAATATTTGTGTCTCTTGTCTCTTGTGATGTGCTTATGTGATTGATGTGCTTGTTATTCTCTCAGTGAAAAGATCTTATCATAATGCTAGCTTAAATGTTGAAAAAATAACATGGTATCAGAGCTAAACTGAGAAGAAGACATTGCGCAGCTACAGGAACTAGGGATTACTATTTTGTGGATCTTCCTCCACATATTTTCAGCAAAAGTATGCTAGGATGACTCTCCATTGAAGGGTGCATCTTTCTGTCGATGCGAAATTCAATTTCAAGCATTTTCAGTTTCGATGTGGAAATTAGGGATTTCTACAGAAGAGGAATTTTTGAGTGAGACTAGCATAGGATTGTTCTCCTCATAAAAACCGAAATTTAGAGACCTGGATCAATAAATTTGGTTGGGTGAAACTCCGGGAAAGTCAAACCCTAGTTTGACCCTGAGCTAGGAGAAACCCTAAATACTAAAACTGCTAAGTTTTGGTACAGTCGCTATATTCTGAGATTGGTGAAGTCTCAGAAGCTGAAAATTGCAGGGGCCGAATATAAAATCCTGATGAACACTGTATCGAAAGTTCAGCCTCTGATTCGCTATATTCTGGGAGATATGATCTCTCCAAGTTAGGGTTCCATCCTCTTCCAGAAATCATCCATAAACAGGACACCTGGGAAGATCTACAATATCTTTGGCTACAGAGGTCCAAATGGAATTCCTGAAGATGTTCCAGAAAGGGCACGGAATTTAATTTCTATGGTACAAATTTTAGACTCAGAATATGAACCAGTGACACGTGGCATGCCGTACAACTTCGCTGTTCTAAACAGTCTAGTAACAGGTCACCTTGGGAAAAGGATCATAAATCCCAAATGGTGAAACCAATGCTGATGAAACATGCGGTGTTGGATCAGGGACATGTGAGGTTACCTTAGTGAGAAATTTCAGACATAGAGGATCATAAATTTTGGAGATATCACAGAAACAGTAACAGGCATTTCTGCAGAAGAAATCAGAAAATTAGGGCTTCCTGTTCCGGGAGTTTCGCTTCACTGTTTTCAGAAAAGGAGTACATTGGACAGCTCCATTTGAAGAGATCTATCTGTTCATCCAATCAGATCTGAAAGATTCCAAGTTTTGAAAATTAGGGTTTCTGTGACAAACCCTAGATCAACGAACTCCGGGACAAGGACGGACACCTCAAATCGGTAAGATCTAATCCTTTGCTATTTCCATTTGAGGTTCTCATTTCAATATGATATATCACATCAGCTTAGTTAAAATCTTGTGGAAGTTGACAACTTCCAAACCTGGAAGTATATGATCTCTCTGAAGAAAATGGATTGGACACCTACATGAGGATGGAGGTTCCAGTTTCAGAGGGAGATGAGGCCAAAGAAGACATCATGCTCATGCCACAGAGGATGATGAACCATCCAGAAAGAGATCCAGATATGAAAGAGAAGATTCTTCAAGCGAGGATGAATATGTTCTAATATCAGCTCTCATAGGTAACA
>LPNX010430879.1:439354-483771 GCA_001517045.1 Pseudotsuga menziesii
ATTCCAAAGCTTAATTTTCTTGTTAAACTGAGCGTGCGTTCACCTAGTTCACCTACCATTACTCGCTCTCCTTTACAAATAAATAACCAATTTTCACCTTGCTTGAGTCATTTTTCCATGATTTCTTTTGAGGTGGAATGTTTCTCATGTAAAATTTTCACATCTACTTTGTGTCAAGGGATGTTTTTCATCAACCTTTCCATGTTCAATGAGTTTCCACGAGTCAAGATATGCCGAAATAGGATTTCCTTTACTCAATATAAGGAATATGTACATTCACAATTATCTTAGAACCTGCGTTCTATTCCTCTTAGGTTTGGTATAGCCATGATCAGCTAGCTTTCCTTGGCTTGATTTCCCCTTGATTGGCCACCCTGTAGCCAGATTTTCATTGTTTGGCTCCCTTTTGCTACTTCTCTCCTCATCCTCTTACCTCGTAGGCTTACATACATATATACAGAAGGATTCTGAAACCAATCCTGGTTCAGATATAATAAATCCTTAACAATCTGCTAACTAATTCTAAATAAGTAAAACTCTTAATCCTATCCTATGGCTCGTTGTGATTAGATGAGGGATTTGTTACATGACTCATACTTTGATTCTATGACTCATTCATTCACCTAGTGACTCACCTAAATGACTCATCATCCATATAGAACCACACTTAAATGTAGGATTATTTACAATATAATAGTCCAAGAACTATTAATTCAGAAAATTAAGACCACTTCTACGTCTGATCCAAACATTGGGCTTAGACTTGGATGGAGAGTAGGATGCTCTTGCATCATACACTCCAGGAAGAAAGAAATATGACCTCCTGGTCATAATCTTCCATCTTCATTATGCCCGGATACCAAAATTTGTTATTTAGCTGGTCATCCATTTCATTATGTTGTTGTGAAATTATTTTTGTCTTTATCATCTTCAGTTCCCCTAGTTTCCAAATTTTCTGCTGCAATGCCCCACTGGCCTTGCTTCTAAAATATTTATTTGTCATGTATATCCTGCTACTATTTTGTTTTCTTGCTCTGCTGATGAAAATATTCCTTTTGTCTTCATGTCTTTTCTGAGACATATTCACCATCAACATTCTCATATTCTCTATCTCAATATCTAGTATGTCCCTTAGCTTATTGTTGTTATCCACTAGCTGTTGCATTCTTATATTTTTAGGATTTTTCCTCTCATCTACAATCAGAATTCTTCTATGAAGTATTTCAAGATACTCCACAAAATTAACTAGGTCTGCCATTCCCTTGCAATGTTGTACACTTGACTACTGCAATAAAATCATATTATTACAAGACAACTCTATGTCTTGACCTTCCATCTTCTCCTCTCCACTGTTGCAACTAAGCATTTCTATGCTTGTACCCATTAAATGGTCCCCCTTATCAATCCTTGGATTGAGCAACTGGTCTTCTATCAGCTTTAATTCTTCATCATACTTCCTGATATCAGAAAGTCTCTCTTTGTCTTCATTTTTCCATCTTTGAAATAACAAGTGCTCCTAGGTATTGACCATCCCTTCACTTTGAGACAATACTGCCTCTTTATTTTTCATGACATAGTTTCCATTATGCCTGCCATTATTATTCCTTTTTAAAACAACGTTGTTTCATTCTTTTCCAACTTCAGACCCTTTTCCAGAACAACTCCAAATTCTGCATATGAAATTAAATCATTAATTTCAAGAATACCTAACTCAATGGGTTCCTCAACTTCTTTTCCATGGTGTTCTTCAGTCACATTCATGGTGCAGACTTCCAAATGTTGGGTAAGCATTTCATTAAAATTCTTATCTCCATCTTCCTCTTGGTTGTATTTATAATCCAGTTTTCTTCTACTTGCAACAACAATTTATTTTCCATGTTTGTCAGCAATCTTACATTCAAAATGTGTAAGTGCTCTCCCTTAGTTGTATTCATGAGACAACATGGCCTCACTATTCATCAAAATGCAATTCTGATATTGTCTTCTTAAAATGTCTTTTTACATTTCTTCTTCTTCCTTTACCTCTGGGACAACTTCATAAGGTTCATCACATGTTACTTTTGCAAACATACACAATTCATTAATTTCAAAAATATTGAGATTTTCATCTACCATTGACTCTCTTATCAGCACATCCTTTTACTGATATGAACTCGCCCAAGAGTTCATGAGACTTTCAGCTAGTCTCTCTTCTAGACCATCTTCTCCAAAGGTGGTTCCATGTTTTGGTTCACAATATTGAACATCTTCCTCTATCAATGGTCTAATTCTGGTATTGTTTTTCAGAGCATCCATCCTATAATTCATTTCCTCACCAACCTACACAAACACACCATTTATGTGTTCTCCAATACCTACAGTCACACACAATTAATTTAAAAACAGAAGACTCCTCATCTATAGTCTCAACCATATCATCTTCAGGTAGTTCTGAACTTATCAGAGAGTTCAGAAAATCATCTACGATCTTTGTTTCATCATCATCTCCAAGCAAAAGACCCTGTTCAGTTTCACAATATGAAATTTCCATCTTAGACTCAGCTATCCCGAGTTCTTCCTTCAATCTAGCATAAATATTTTTCTTTAGATTCACCTATAGTGAAATCCATCTCACCTTCTTCTTTCTCATTATCCAACCATACCTCTAGTCCTGTTTCTGTAGCAGCATCTCTAAGCAAATAAGTTGCAATACTATGTCAACTAATTCTCTGTCATACTCCTCTTCACTCATCTTGTTGATATCTTCTACCTTGACATATTTTCTTCTGCTGAGGATTTTCTTTGAACCTTTGCAATGACTTCCAATATTCATCATTTCCATATTATTTTCTTCTATGAACTTCATCTTGTTCACTTGTGGACTGTAGCTAAGCCTTCCTTTAGCAAGTCCTCATACATGTTGTTATACCTAAACAATCTCTCCTCGAACTTGTCCTTTTGGTATTCTTGGTTCTTTTCCTCTAGAACCTCTTAAGAAACTTCCTTTTCTCCTCTTGGGCTTCTACAGGTCCACTTCTCCTTTGAGAACATTCAACTTGTTCCCTTTCTTGTCCAACCTTTATTGGATCTAGTAGGTTTTTCCACTGCTTTCTCTTTTCTCCAAGAGTTCACAAACTCTTCATCAAGAATACAATTATCCTTGATACATCTCCTCTAGCTTCCATCGATGTTGTCAAACCTTTCATGTTTGTTTCAACAATTCTTATAACCAGAGTTAAATAAGACATCAATCAGTCCATACCTTTAAGACTTTTCCACTTGTATAGTTGGATGAAAACATTTCCCCTGTCTACATTTCTTGATTTAAATCAATTATGAATACTCTCTCCTGAACAACCCTCTCAACACAATTGTTAGTCTTCAACTTTAACATTAATTGAAAATCAAAAATTGATTTACCTCTTGGCTTTGATCTAAGCTCTAACAATCTTCACGTAGAATCTTCTACACTCTGACACCACTTCATGATAGACTAACAACTAGTTGGCCTTGTAGATCCTAATCAATAGAAATTACCGATTAAAATCTTCTTCCGCAAGCTTATTCCCTCAGTTCAGATTTCCACAAATCTATTTTCGCAACTCAACTTTCACAATTTTCATCCCGCAAGTATCTTTCTGCAACTCCTGAGAACCGTTGATCTCTTGCAGAATGTTTCCTAGTCGTTGATATCCGATAAAGTGCGAAACTTCATTTTTCTTTGAGGATCACTTCTCTCCCATTCACGTTCACATGGTGATCTCTTTCCCTATCATCGATCCATATTTCTCCTTTAATTTGGATCGTTCAATCTCTGTCAAATGAATTAAATGTATTCTTTGAAATATTGCATTAATTGATTAGAATATCGATCAATCAACTCGATCTACCTTTATGTTGACTTGATCTTCTTCATTGGATCTGTCCATATCTTCTGTAGCTTCATCCTTCATGCAACTCTGCAATTTCAATCACCAGGGCATCGATCCAAGGGTTTCCACAGCAAACAAATCATTTACACAAGAAACCATACACAGGGATTGCTTAAATGTCTTATGTAACCTCAAAAGCCCTAATTTATAGAATACGACACACACATATCTATTAACCATTAACAAAGAACTACATTTACACATAGATATACCGAAATAGGATTTCCTTTACTCAATATAAGGAATCTGTACATTCACAATTATCTTAAAACCTACGTTCTACTCCTCTTTGGTCTAGTATAACCATGACCAACTATCTTGCCTTGGCCTAATTTCCCCTTGATTGGCGACCCTTTAGCCATATTTACATTGTTTGGATCCCTTTTTCTACTTCCGGCCTCCTCCCTTTGCCTCGTAGGCTTACATACATATATACAAAAGGATTCTGAAACCAATCCTGGTTCAGATCCAATAAATCCTCAACAATATGCTAACTAATTCTAAATAAGGCAAACTCTTAAGCCTATTCTATGACTTGCTGCCATTAGATGAGGGATTTGTTACATGACTCGGACTTTGACTCTATGACTCATTCATTCACCTAGTGACTCGCCTAAATGACTCATCATCCATATAGAACCACACTTAAACATAGGTTTACTTACAATATAATAGTTCAAGAACTATTAATTCAAAAAATGAAGACCCCTTCTAGGTTTGATCCAAACATTGGGCTTAGACTTGGATGGAGAGCAGGATGCTCCTGCATCAAGTACCCTCATGCATATTGGGACCCATGCCATTTTTCCCATTTTAGAATTGAGAGTATGTATCATTCATGACTTAAAGTTTAGCTGCATGCACATTCTCAACACCTTCATTGGCTTGTTTCCTAGAACTCCCATGCGACTTATTATAATGACAACGCTTGCTTTATTTGCACTATACCATCTGCTTCAACCATACTATAAAAATCACCTGCAATATTTTGTCACCATTCATTTACCCTCGGGGAGATTAACATCAATGCTCACCCATTGGTTGATTCCATATGTCACCACTCTATTCGAGTTAATTCACATGGTCATTTTTTGGGCACTTATCTTCTTGCTTGTACAATCATCCCAATGCATTTATTGTTTGGGAAATTATAAAAGTGTACATTGTCACACTTGCAATTGCATATGACCTCTTTCAACAACATCCTTCATTGCATGTATTCAGAGCATCCTACAATGAGTGACCTGAGTCTTATAGACTCAATCCCTAGTTTGCATTGATCCCAATTATAGTCCTCCTTGAGTCTCACTCATTTCATATAGCCTTTCCTAATCACCCTTTGTATCCCTCTTCTAAGTTGTTTCATTTTCCCTTTAACCCCTTTTAATAGTTCATTGTGAACTTATACACCATCCATGTCAACCTTGCCTTTATGTTCATAACAAAGGAGTTCTTGATCCCATTACTCTTTGCCCTATTCATTCACCAAAGTCTCGGTCCCAATCAATCTCATTCATTGTTCTTGTCTCATACCTTGTGTTGGTACACAAAGGTTTCCATATACCTTTCTTTTAGCATACCTCCCCCTATTGACTTAAACACCCATATTCGAAGGGTTTAGTCTAGATGCCTTGTTTAATATTCATCACCAATGGATCAACTCAGACTAGGCAATGAGAGTCATCATCAGCCCTTGACTTAGTTAGTTCTCACGTGCTCAACTCACTATTTCCTTGCTGAGAATGTACATTATCAATGGTTTCAATAACACATATTAGTCAAAGACTATGAACGTGCGACTTTATTAGCCCCTTGCTCGAGTCTCTTTAGAAACTACCAATTACATTGTTTGAATTATATTGAAAACAATGATCCAACTTCAATTACACTTCTCTATATCTTATCATCTATGACACCTATAATGAATTTCTTATTTTGATTTACTCCTTCCCTATCATAAACCTCTACATTGTTCAACAAGAAACCGTTACAAAATAAGCTAACCCAATTATAAGTTAATGTAAATATGAATTCAACATACACTTTACCTAATTTACTCTCTCGTGCCTATGAAGCTAAAGATAAAGCTAAAGCTTATATATATATATATATATATATATATATATATTTCAATCTCACTCGACCTTCAATAAATTTCCAATTACTTTCTATATTTACACCGTAAGGTGTTTTCTCTCGGAAGTTGGTTTTCAGACCACTGTAGCAGCGTCGTCCCTTTTCCCAACCAACTTTTGCCAAGTGCCTGGTGTGGTGTTCCAACCAATGTTTGCCACGTGCCTACTATGCTTGTTGTTGAAGATGTTGCGTGTTGAATAAGTTTATGCATTCTGTTGTTAGGTGTTTTCTTTCCTGAGATCAGGGTTGTGAACTAACGCTGGTGCGGCTCTTGATTAAGGGGACTGTAGTTAGAATATGGAGTTCAAGTGCAAATACTTGGAGACTTGAGTCTTCTTCTATAGCGTGTGAAAAGAGCCGCAGACAAAGCCATGGATACAACCAGAGACAATGACAAAGTCGTTCTTCATATTTTATGTCCTTACACTTCCACCTGGGAAATCGTCAGAGCCATGGACAATGTCTACCATGAAGTTGTAACCCAGAGACAGAGGAAGCTTAGATAGTGATGCAGAGTACACGTCTTTGGTTTAAGTGATTGACGTTTTAATTTGCCACTGCCATGAGGAGCATTTATTTAGTTAGTAACAACTTATTGGGTGAGACTAGGGTTCAATTAGACCCTCTCTTCAACCGTCTTGAGTATTATTTTATGATGTTAGAAAAGGTTTTATCTGTCACGTAATGGACTGAATTCTGCATGAGTTTCCCACCTTTAGCAATACAGGAGAAAACCCTGTTGCTGTTGTTACTAATGATAATGATTATAACTTGTTTGCAAAATGCATGATGGGTATTCTGAAGGAGAAGAGGACTCTGAGGCTTGGATTCTATGGCTTTATAGAAATACACGTTTTAGAGTAGCTTGGACTTTGTACAAAGATCAAATTTTGTGGACATAAACCCTAAATTTGTGGACAAAAATATAGGAATATCTTTTGTTGCAAGCAATTTAGGCACATGAACCAAGGGGTATAGGATCTTAAATGATCAAGTTACCCACAAAACCCTAAGCTTGTGGAAAAAAATACAGGAATATCCTCTCTTGTAAGTAAATTAGGCACACTGACAAAGGAGGATAGGATCTTACATGATCAAGTTACCCACAAAACCCTAAATTTGTGGACAAAAATAAAGGAATCTCTTCTCTTGCAAGCAATTTAGGCACACAGACAAAGGAGGATAAGATCTTAAATGATCAAGTTTAAGTTTGGGTAACTTGATCGTGTCTTTGAATTGTGATGGCTTGAAGTTAAAAATTGCAGGTTTCAGGGAAAACCTTTTTGTCAATCCCAAGCTTCAGCCTCTACCAAGTTTTGTCATCTTTGATGGCCTTGGGCTGAGGCCGTGCCCTTCTTTAGCTGCCCATACAGATTTGTTACCTCTTGTCAGTTATCTTTTATTTTTCCTCTGTTGAGCTACTAATTCAAATGTTCCCGCCTTCAATTTCCTCTCTTTTCGCATCATGCGTTTTGCTCTGCATTTTAGTTTGAATAAATGCTTAATTTTTAAATCCATCTTAGCCATTTTTAAAATATTGATGCTTCGGTAGAAAGAAAGCATCATTTGGGGATACTCCTGTATATTCACCGATGGAAAATTCAGCATCATTTACACATATTTTACATTGTGGTAAGTGGGGCATATCACACTATTCAGAGGAGAGCATATTGACATTTTTGTACCCATATTAGGCCATTTTGGCCCTTACTCAATGGTTTAAGGTTAGCTTCAACCCTTAATACCCCACTATGTTTCACTGCTATTGAGCACTTGCTTCGTTGTTGTTGCTTTTGAATGTATTGTTTTTGTAAATCTAGTTTGTTTTAATGGTGTATTGAGGCAAGTGATTTTCTGGTTTACTACTGTTGCCTTTTATTTGGAGTAATGGAATTAACTGCTTTCCCATTTGATTCTGTATGTTTGGAGAATATAATCTTGCATACCTAGTTCATGTTTGGACCATATGGATCCAAATATCGGATAGTAAATTTAATATCTTTTTAGTAGCATCTTTCATATATTTGGTTTTATATGCACTATGCACCTGATTTTGTAAAATAAAAAAATATCTTCTTGTCCTTTTATATTTGTGTCTATTTTTGGAGCGTGTTTTCATGAAAGAGACTCAAAACTTATGTAATTGCATGGGGGATATTGACGGATGGGAAGATAATTGCTTATTTAATTTGTTTATTGTTGTCCTTTGAAGGTCACAAGAGGAGAAGGAGAAAATTGGGTGTAGATACAGAAGAATTTTCTAGGCATTAGGGCTTATAATTTAGTGTCTTACTAACATCGAAGCATAGATATTTCAATGGATTTATTTTATTAAGTGTTTTTTCTTCTGATGGAACTACACACTCTGTTTCCAGTCAAATTGGAGTTGCCCCACTGCATAGACTTCCCACATGTTCTCTTTATGCTGATAAGCCAACAACTGCATCTTCTGTTCAATTGAAAAATTCTGTAGGGTGGACTGGGCAGTCTCTGCAGTAGCATAATTCCTCTGCATTATGCAAGCAATTCTTGGAGAAAAAGCAGGCACAGTGGAAGTCTGGTTTCTTGGTCAGAGTAAGCGTGAGGACTGTTGAACTTGCTGTTGGAGAAGTTCCTGAAGTGGACAAAGATAGCTTCTAGCCTACTGTTGATGGGGCTCGTGACAAGGTTGTGGTGTTGGACATGTATACCGAATGTTAATCCTTCTGTATTCCTCCTCTCCTTTGTTTGCAAACTAGCTCATAAGAGACAAATGAGAAGTGAATAGATTGGTTACTCAAAACCTATACGAATGCTTATTTTATCTTAAGAACTATATCATGGATTTCAGTAATGAGTACTCTTGGTTACACTAGGGCTTTGGTGCTCTGTGTTAGTTGTCTAACTAATGTCAGTCTGACAAAATCAATTATGAGAAAGAATTGGCAAGCTTCCTTTAACTATTATCGAACACCACCCTATCAACACCATGGCAGATTAGCTGATGGCATGGTGGCCCATGAGGGGAAAACTTATCATACTGAGGGGGAATTAAACCCTGTTAGGGTGAATATCATGACCCCTGCTTTACCAACCAACCACTCTGTTTCCAACAAAATAAATTATGTAGAAGAGATCACATTTATTTTGGTTTTGAGATGATGAAGTTCAGGGGTAAATTTAACCTCATGCTTCTCAGGAACCTACGTTCTCACCATGGCCGATTTACATCAGCTGCTTACAAGTTTTCAAGCATATTGGTATATCCACTTATGATTTGGTCATGTGCCTCCAACTATGAAACGATTCTAGCACAGTGTGGAGGCATGACATGCTCCAAGAAATTAAAGCTCAAGACTTGGACCTGCAAATACCAACAGCCTTATCAAGGGAAACTAATGTTCAGAGCTCCCACATTTTCATATTTAATCAATGAGACGATATTACAACTCCTAGAGCAAACTTTTTAGTCAAGTCTCTCTCTGGACATGCATTTGTGCTGCCTCTATTTTGACAGAAAATATGAACTCCATTCGTCCATTCAATTTTTCCCTAATTATAATCCGACGGAATTACAATACTCACAAATTGTGAATACCAGTTCCCATCTTAGTAATCATATTTATCAGGGTCCTGATGGATTCAAGCCCTACATTTTTGGGGAAGAATCATATCCTCCACGTGAGAACATGGAAAACACATTGCATACTATTGGCCTTTGTCTATAAATTGATAAGATAACGTCAAGGATCAAAATAACCTCTTTGTGTGGTTGCTTGCATAAAATTCAGAATTGAGTCTGAGCCGTGGTGCAATCCTCGGCATGGCCATTGCAGCAGCTGTGTTGATTCTTGCAGTCGTTGGAATAGGTTTTTATGCTTTCAAACAAAAAAAAGGGCTGACCAGGACATTGAAAAATGCATACCATTCGGTACATCATAGTTTACTCAATTTGAGATTGAACCCCCACTGTGTTTTGAGCCCAGCTCTCCCTTTTATTCCTTGATGAGAATTTGTGTAATGATTTTATGGTTTTAACTATGTTGATGACATATTTGTTTTAATTAGATCACAATGATCATGGCAGGAGGAAGGCACTTCACGGTGAGAAATTTGGTCCTCTTTCTATTGTAACTTGTTACCTAATAAATTCTCTTAGAACGCATTTTGAGGGTGAAATGCCCAAATTTCATGACTATGCTAGAAAGAGTTCATACTCTTCCCTACCTTCTTCGATTTGGTTTGTTCAAGTTTCCCACAACACATTAGAAACAATGGGAATAAGAATCATAGGTATACTAAAATTTGTTGTGTAAATGCGTGTTTAGTGGCTATTAATATCAATAGAATGTTTCCAACAAATTATACAAAAATATTTCTTGCAGTTAACACTCATGAACATTTTGCAGGCACCGTTGTATTTTCCTGTATGTTTGGAAGAGTTGTGAATATATGAATTTCCTGTATGTTTCGAGGAGTTGCATGTAGCAGTTGAAGAGGATACAACGTTTGGCCTAATTGTGCTTCATAGGTTAGATGTTAGTAGGTGAAATGGGTTAAAAAAAGATACTAAGTATGGAAACATTGGTATCTTTGGAAGGGTTGCACACAGAGTGATGGGTGAAGTTGAAGAGCATATGGGGGTTCGAGCAAGCTACACAACTTCAATGGTTAGATGTTAGTGGGTTCTCTAGGTTGGAAGAACTTCCCAAGATGGAAACAATGGTATCTTTGGAGGTGTTGCAAGTGTCTAAGTTGGAATATCTTCTCTCTAGAAGTAGTAAACGATGCGCCAACTGAAGAGAGAATGAGGACAACAGAATCATGACCAACACGTGCCCCCCCCCCTGATGATCCGAACATCCAATTGAATAATACAGGTGTTTCTCTTAAGACAATACACCTTACGACCATTGCCGCTAGGAGCAAGTAAAACGAGAAAATTTCCTGTACGAAAGAGTGCATAGCATCAGTGAAAAAAATGATGGTGTAGTCCATGAAGAAGTATATGAGGCTTGAGAACAAGCTGTCACCAGAAAACATGATCAAATTACCCAAATGAGCCCACAATACACCTTTTTCTTGACAATAGCTTGGACTTTGGTTACAGGGATCGAATTTCGTGGATAGAAGCCCTAAATTTGTGGACAAAAATATAGAATCTCTTGAAGAACCAAGAGATTCGAACATCCGATTGAAGAATACAGGTGTTTCTCTTAAGACAATACACCTTAAGACCATTGCCGCCAGGATAAAGTAAAATGAGAAAAGTTCCTGTATGAAAGGGTGCATAGCACAAGTGAAAAAAATGATGGTGTAGTCCATGAAGAAGTATATGAGGGTTGAGAACAAGCCGTCGCCAAAATACATGATCAAATTACCCAAACGAGCCCACAATACACCTTTTTCTTGACAATAGCTTGGACTTTAGTTACAGAGATCGAATTTCATGGATAGAAGCCCTAAATTTGTGGACAAAAATATAGAATCTCTTCTCTTGCCAACGATTTATTATAGTATCTTCTCTTCTCTTGTATAAGAGTAAAATATAGAATCTCTTCTCTTCTCTTGTTAGGACCTTGTTACACTAGATATATGACATGAAGCAAATATCAAAATTCTCCACTGTAGTATCTTCTAAAATAAGCTTTGGATCACGTAACTAGAGTTAGGCATTTGTTTTGGTTTTGTAGGTAGATAGATAGGCTAAATGAAAATAAAATATTTTTGTTGAATAGTAATTACTAATTCTTACATACATCTTTTGATTTTATTGTGTTCATTTCTTTTCTAAAAACCAAATTTATTATATTCTTTTGTCGCATTCATTCTTATAAACTTTCAACTTTGTGGCTTGTGTGTAGGGTGCTTTGGATGGTGGATTAGATATTCCTCATAATGACAAGCGTTTTGCTGATTATAAAAAGGAAAGAAAGAGCCTGGATGCTGAGGTCCATCAAAAGTATGTATTGGGAAGTCATGTAGCTACATAAAGGTGCCGAGACTCTTACCAGTATTCCTTTCTCTTGGTGTAGGTTTGGTAGCAGTGGATTAGTTGACTAGATTGGTTGAATTTCAACTCTTAGTTTAACATCTTGGTGTATATCAATATCAGAGCATAAAATTACTATTAGTAATAGATCATGTTTATGCCCCATGCATTTTGGTAATGATTTGGAAAATATGTGAATCTTTTATTCTTCGACATCAGTAGATGTAGATGACAAATTTGTAGTAGTGAAGACTAAAAGTTGAAATGAATGATGAAGTTAGAATACTATTGTTAAGAAACCTCAAAGCTCCAAGTTACATCTTTTATGTGTTTCTAGGTTGTGTTTGGCATTTACACTCTCATCCATTGCATGTAACATGGAATTAGAAATTATAACTAAAGATCAACCTTTGTTTGGGGTTTAATTCTAACATGGCATTAGAAATTATAACTAAAGATCAACCTTTGTTTGTGGTTTAATTCTACCTTCTACTCTGGTTCATCTCATTCTAACTACTACTGCACTTTGATCTTATGTAATTAAGTTAAAATAATAAACTTTTCATGCTAATTCTATAATGCTAAGATAAACGTGTTTTCTATATATTTTTTATTTTGAATTGGAGAATCTTAGGGATGAAACTTAACTGTGTACTTGTAACCCTGTGTATTTATGCACTTTAGCTATGTATTTAATTGTATACTTTCAAGCCCCTAATGTAGGGAGGCTTTAGAGCGTAGAGAACAAGGAAAGGGAATTGTTGGGGAAACCACCCTCATTGATTATCCTATATGTCCACCTCACGATTGTCCAATTGTCTTTCACTAATAACCCGCTTCATATGTTTTCACCATGTGAATGTTTCTGGATGTCCAATTGACCTAATTTTAAACTATTTAAGCTTCTAACCCATGCATATTTCTCAATAGATTAAGAGCACTGCAGAGCTTTTGCAAGACAAAATAAAGAGGTTAGCTTTGGAGCATGCCAATGATCAAAGAGTTGGGGCATAAATCTACCATGGGAGTGAAATCTGCATGCAGAGTTAGGTCTTCCCAAGGGTTTTATACCCCTTAAGGAGCTTGAAGAAAGTGGGTACATGAAGTAAATGGTCTTTGTGTGGTTGAAGTTGAAGAAGAAGATTGAGCATCAGTTCAAGAAGATTGGGAAAATGGTCCAATATGGTGCAGAGATCACTTCCCATGTGGAGAAACACAAGATGAAGAAGCTAACTAGAGTGAAGAGAAAGGAGCTACTCCTATGGATCACCATCTTTGAGATCTCCATTGATTATCCATCCAATGATAAGATTTACTTCAAGAGCTCTTATGGAATTTGGAAATCCTTCCCCATCAGTTCCTTTGAAATTGAGAAGAATGGCAAGAAGTAAAATATGGGTACTGCAGGGTTATGATGATTTGGGTTATTTGTTTTTATTATGCAACAATGTGAAGCTCATAGAGGGTTTAAGAGCTATCATTTTTACATCATGGGAATAGTTTCCTGTAATAAGAGACTTAGGACATGCCATGAATGCAAGTGAATTGGTATTAAGGAGATTTTTGTGATTTAGACATATGAGTAGATATTTGAAAGATATTTGAAATATCTATCTTTAGCTTTCAAGGTTAAGTTCTGTAGAAGGATCCCAAGAACGATAAAAGTAGTGTGGATCTTGATAAATATTCTTAATGGTATCTTAACATATAATGAGATACTATACATACTGATTTATGACCAATTCCTCTGATTAATTGCTGGGGGGATATTTTCCATTTCAAGCAAAACATAAAAAATACAAAACAGAGTGGTCCTAAAATTGGACAAGCATAAAGGAACTGGCAATGTATGATCATCCCTTTATTAGATAAATAATAAGTATTGATGACATTCTATTTGGTGGTTATTTTTTGGTTGAGGCATTTTTCCAAACAGGTCGGAGTTTTTCAATTCTAATGACCTATTGTGCATTGCAATCTACTTTACAGATATTGATTATAATGCTTCCACTTCGATTCATAGTAACATTTTCTTGTGACTTCTTCACACTAAATT
The DNA here is from genome assembly GCA_001517045.1 of Pseudotsuga menziesii. NCBI lineage: Eukaryota > Viridiplantae > Streptophyta > Pinopsida > Pinales > Pinaceae > Pseudotsuga > Pseudotsuga menziesii. Next base: position 453,429 of record LPNX010430879.1, read on the forward strand.
AGACTGCTAAAAGTTACAACATGAAAATCATGAAATAGTTCTATGATATTTGTTCTTGATTATATTGCTTCTACTTGGATCCATAGTAACATTTTCTTGTGTTCTATGATATTTTTTCTTGATTATATTGCTTCCACTTGGATTCATAGTAACATTTCCTTGTTACTTCTAAACACTAAATTACACTGCTAAAAAGTACATAAGTACATATATATCATGAAATAATTCTATGATATTTGACTTTTTTTTAATGGTTGTATTTTAACAATGTTTTATGATTGCATCTTAAAATGTAGGTTCTTTTATAGTTTTATGGGTAGAAGAGTTGTGTCATTTATATGAGTGTAACTTTACAAAAAAAAAAGGGTGCTTTTATAGTTATATGGATAGATGGTTAAAGAACTGGCATCTATATGAATTGTAACTTTAACAAAATATAAATTAATAAATAGACTAAATTCTAATTGAAATTAGTTAACAAAAAATCAAATAAATCAGAAACAAATAGTTGGATTAATTTTAATTGGAATGAGTTAAAAAGGTGGAAAAATTTAATCATTTTTTGGTCTAATTTTTTCTCTAAATCTTGTAGGAATGGAAGTTGTACTTCCAACTTGATTGATGGGAACATTAACTATGTAACTTCACTCTCGAGCTTTTAACCCATTTTAAGAAAACTCAATTTATAAAAAATTCAAAAAATGAGTTGATTAAGTATGAATTAACCAAAAAGGTTGAGTTTGTGCACTTTTTAGTTCACTTTTAAGTATCATAGCCACTTAACTTGTGGCAGGTGAACATCAATAAGCCACAAGTAAAGTGCAACGAACTTCCCATTATCCATGCCCGACACAAGATAAATCTTTACAATACACTTATCTCAAGTGCATGAATTTAGAAAGAGAACCCTTCCACCCCAAAATATAAAATACATACACCTATAAGTGTAATTACCAAAAATCTAAAAACAACAACAACAACAACAACAACACAACCCTATCTTATCTCAAATTCTATTAAATTACACCTATTTTTTAAAACCTCTTTATATATAATAAACTAAAAATTACAATAAATTTGGATTATTTTCATTATTAATAAATTGAATGTTTTCTTTACTTTTATGACTTTTTCTTTGACTAAATATGTACCTTACTATTGTGTTGTGCCCCTGCTCAACAGCCTTTTAAAATCATTATTTCATCAAACAAAATCCCATTTTGTTTGATGAAATGTTTAAATTTTAAAAGGGATAAGTTCGGCTACTGAAAGGAAGATTTTTCCTTGGCTACTGATTGATTGAAGTTCAACATTTATGAACAACCTTTGCAAATTACATTAGATCAATGAAATCGCTACCTTTGAATTACTGGTCTGGATGAACTTTGACTAGGAAGATTGATTTATGAGTATTCATGGTTTTTATGCTCGCTGTTGTCTATCCTAGGTTTGCATGTTCCTATGAATAATAGACATTGGTTTAGTCGATTTCATTTTTATAAATATTAATGAGGTTGTTTAACATAGTGTTCATGCCATGTAGAGCGATGGTGATTAAAATCTTAAGCTTTGGGATTATGTTTAAGCTTGGACACATGATTTACATTGCCACATCCTAAGGTTCGTTAACCATGGGCTACGTTAATATTGACTTGCATTTGACAATATGTAAAGGGTCCAGTTTTAAACTATATGGTTTATCATTGTTTGCCACCTTTGATGAATGGATCGAACATAAGGTTGAGGTCGCGTATATTATGGTTGTAGTGGAAGTGATTCATGGCACGAGTCACGTTTATCACCATTTCAGAGTGTTATTATGACACTCATTCTTAACTTGTCCTCCACGTACATACTTCCTGTCGTGGCTGTCCACCATTGAAGCACCTGTAACTACGTACACTTCACGCTCTCTGGTCATTTAATGCAGGATAGATGGGGTTAACATCAATCTTACGGGGTTTTGACCGTCATTTACGATTATCACTCCGAGTAGTGATGGCTCCGATCATGTCGAACCCGCAAGGGTTTCGCCTGTATTTACTCATGGCTTATCCTTTGCATTGTTTACTACTGATGAGTCTCGGTTCCAAACGCTCACGACCTGGCTTTCTGTCTTCGGTCCAGTGGTGGCATGTATTCTGTGCATGGTGTCGCGTTTATAAACAGTCAGTAATGGCCCCTGTTGTGAGAGTCGAACCCTGTGAGTTAACCCTGTTGAATTCGAACCCTGGGCTTTTGCAAAAGGTCAAAGATGTCGGGTGGCTGCCATTCCTTGAGAAGTTCTCTAATTCCAATCCAGAAGTCACCAGAGTATTCGCATTGTCCCTGGTAAATTATCAAGCTGAAGTTGGAGATTTGTGTTTTCGAGTTGATGAGAGGTCAGTTGCGAAAGCAACAGGTCTCTCTCTGTCCAGGCAAAAGTGGTTCAAGTATCAGAGGATGGAGATTACGGAATGGAGAAGTTTGCTGAAAAACTCGACGCAAGATGTGTCCTTTCGAACAGGGATTGCACGTAAGTATTTCTCGAAGGATTGGCGCCCTGTGCTCGATTTAATTCATCGTTATTTAACTTGCGAAGGTAGGTTGTCTTCGGCCTATGTGTATCACCTTCGTTTGATGGCTACTTTCATAGGATTTCCTATCAATCTCCCTTATTATCTTCTTCACAGTCTGTTTAAAATGTCAAACGCCATTAAGAAGGGACCAAAACATGTAAGTCACAGTTTGTTTCACCACGGGTTAGTGCGTATGTTAATAGAGAATGAATTAATGAAATCTGGTCGCTCATGGGAGCAATACATAGAGGCAAATGGTTTCTCAGGGTTCTGTCATTGTATGTTTGATAACCCCGACGACTGTGGTAAGCACAGGGTTTTGGGTTCAGCTTCGTCGAATAAACCCACAGCAAACCCTAGTCCTAAGAATGTGGAACCCTCTCAAGTACCAGTGGTTAATCCGGATAGTGTTTATTCTACTTCTTTACGGCCTAGTCGTGGTAAAAAAGGTTCAGGTTTGTCACCTGTCACGCCATCAAACAATAGTGACAAAGTTGGTAGTCGCCGGGGAAATTTACCCATGTCTAAGTTAAGTAGAAGACTGACTCGGAGTATGGCTAAGGCCAGAACCATGAAAAGGCCTGTGAATGATAAAATCCCTGTTGAAACAGTTGTAATCGACGATGAGGAGATTACAGTCCCTTCCCCTGTGAACGATGATGTAATTCGTCATGATTTGATGACCGATCCAGTTGGGCAAAGTCACCCTGTGACTGTTGAGGAGATTTCTGAAAATACCTCCTTATCTGTAGAAGTTCAGCCGATTCAGCCCAATGTTGATGTCACTCCAGAGTGTGAAAGTCCACCAGCAGTGGACAAGAAGATCCCGGAGGTCCCTGTTGATTATATGACTGATTCAGTCGTCAATGAAAACTCTGTGAAAACGACTTCAGCTTTTTCACGTGGAATTGGGGAAACCATTCACCCTATGTTTGTTAATTGCCTGCTAGATAAAGTTCGCAGGATGGAAGAAAAAATGAATGAAATAGTGGCGAGTAGAGACATGCTAAGAATTGATAATCAAGGTTTGAAGGAAAAGGTCGTTGCAAGCGATCAACATCTCTTGCGATTAAGAAATCATAAAAATAAACTTATAAGACGTGTTCTTAAGTTGCAGAATGAAAATGAAAGAAACGAAGAAAAATTGCGCGAGCTTAATGCTCAGATTGCCTTGATACAGTTTAAAGCATCTTCACCAAGCCAGTCTAGTGGAGTAAATATTCAGGTTTTCAATGCCCCGGTTAATCTATAGTATATGCTGATATGTCGTTTTGTGGATGAGATTCAGGTATTTCATGATCTCAAGATTATTTATTGACGATTCTATTTGATATTATTTTCATCATATTCTGATTATAATTCTTGCTTATCGCAGGTAGTAATGAGAAGATCTTTTGCCCTGATTTTGAGGATGTCAGTTATTTTTGTGATCCCTGTATTCCTGGAGGCAAATCGATGATTGGAGGAATGGTTTTACAGGTGCCTATGTTCTGTTTACGATCCTATATGCTAGATGAACGATTATGCGTTTAAGGAAAAACGACATGTTCCACTTGTCGTTTTTCTTTGACATTAGTTCGGGATCGTAATATTCATTCTTGGTCTTTAATGTTGCTATTATGGGAAAATGAAAATGTATTTTTAAAAGACTGATAGTGAACATATGAGAGGGTCGATACTTTGGGGATGCAAATACTGAACTGCTGGTTTGTACTGTTTGGGCTGCTAGGCAGTTATCTGTCAGTTGTCACAATGTCCTGGGCTGGTGATGTTTGATTCACATTTACAGTTTTAAAACTTATATGTGGTTTATAATATCTTTCAGTTTTTGGTATTTGCTTTTCCTGTATTACTATGTTTGTTTTAATCTCCTTTGATGGATTGTGCGAAGATAATCTATTAGGTATCGACTGTTCTTGTTTTTAGCTATGCTGGTATAACATATTCTGTAGTTAATAATCGATATTATTGTTACATTATATGGAATGATGCCTGTATGAATTTGCAATGGTTGAATTTCTTTAAAATTTGCAAATGTTTATATACAGTGCATTTATCAGTATTAGTCGATAACAATTTTTAATTAATTTTTGCTCCTGATCAGGATAGGTATTAGATTAGAATTATACTCTATTCAGTTTTTATCTTTATATTATCTAAATAACCCTGTGGAGTTAGATCTTTTTCATTAATTATTTTCAGTTTGTCATTTTATGTAATTACTGTACATCTGTACATAAATATAACATGACTTTGTAAGTATATGAATCCTGTACAGATTTAGGTCTTATTTATGTATTCAGAGTTAATGGTTTTGGGTAATTTAACTTAACAGTTTTTAGTTCTTGTAATACATAACTTAGGTTAACTTTTGTAATTATAAGAATAGGATCGACACTAATTATCAATAGCATTAATCGTAAGCATTAGTCTTCTAGGATCTCAGGCCAACAGAGCCTTTAAACCTGTTGGGAGCGGCTATTCCAAACAGCTTGGAGCCTGTTCGAAGGGTCCCGGACTGGGTCGTTTCCCCCGTTGCGGGCTTAGTCAAATACGCCCGTCAACATATTGTCATGTCATGTAAGTATCTAATGTACTTTTTAGCTATTGTAGAGAAATATTTTGAATGATAGATTGATAATTACAATGTACAAGGTATATGTTTGGTGTAGTGTTTTCATCTTCATTAAGTACAATGGCAACAAACTATAAGCTTACATGACTAAAAAAAACACTAACTATATTTGAGTGAATTTTAATGGTGGAATTTTTAGTGGAAGAAATCTAAGATTCCATTGTAGACCTTTAATATTACTAAAAACATTTTTGTTAAATAAGGAACTAGCATTATGCTACTGAAAAGAGCATTGTCTAGACTATTAGTCTTATTTGTGTGTCCCCTAAGGACATAACATTGATGAAAATTAGTTTATCAAAAGTACTTGAGAGGTCTATATGCATCTATGCAATCTTGTTCCATTCTTGTAACTCTTCATTACTATCAATGTATGATCTTATGTTATAATTCTTTATATATAAAGCATTCACTTAAACTAATAAGTTGTCATATGTGTAGTGGGCACATAATAAAAAATTCTTGAACTAATAAGTTGTTATATGTGTAGTGCGTACATAATAAATAATAAGGTGTTATGTGTGTAGTGGGCACATAGTAAAACATGCTTGAACTAATAAGTTGTTATATGTGTAGTGGGTACATAATAAATAATGTTTTAAAAGCACAAAAAGGTGATGAGACTATTTTCTAATTGTTCATTTATTATGATTTTGATGTAACAACTATCCAAGTTTGGAGTAAGAATTTTGGTTGGTCCCTATGGGGTGCGTTGAGGTAGAAAATATGACTTCTCACACACTCCTAGATAAATCTATGATAGTGATACCATTAGGACATGACACATGATGAATATCATTTTCAACAAAAGGACAAAGGTTTCTTCAATATAATGAAAGTAAAAGCTGATCTAACAAAATGGATTCCAGGAAGGTCCATGGTTTTCTAGAAAGACTCTTACTCTTTCTCTAAACTAATTTAGATTTCCCATCCCTAAGAAAATAAATCTGGTCATTTCCTAAGAAAATAAACTTCATTAAAAAGGTTCCAAGCAAGGGAGAAATCCCATCCCTACGAAATTAAATATTGTCATTTCTTACATGTTGCACATCATTGCACTCAATACATCCTACAACTTGATGTGTGAAGCCATTGAACAAATATCGTCCCAAATTCATTCTCTTTCTGATTTTTTTTTGTTATTTTTGTGTTTGCAAATATGCAAATTATGTTGTGAATGTGTATATGAATAGTAGCTCTTATAATTCTTTTTGACAAGTGCATTTGCATAGTATATTTTAAGAATGCAATCTAGGGTTTTATAAATAGATTCCCTTTATCTCCCTACATATTTTGTATTTTCATCGTTTTTCTTTCAATTTATTGCGTTGGTGTTCTTTTATTATCATAGGCACTTGAATTACTCCCTTCAACCTGTAGGAGTCAACAAACTGTTAAAATATCCATGTTCATATACAACATCAACAATAAAGATGTACACTCCCAAACCTGTAGGATGGGTTTTCTCCTTAAAACCACACAACATCATAAGTTCTAGACTTGTTTCACATGAGGAGTGTCCAACATAAAGTTGAATTTCCATCACAAGAGTTACCCGTTCTTCCATGAATGAAGAACTGGAACATGGCCCAAATCTACAATAGGTAACCCATGATTTTTATAGCTCCACATACCTACATACTTCTTACTCTAGAACCCATGAACGTGCAATTTATGAAGAAATTGAATCATTTATTAACACCATCCTCACACATAACATGTTGCATGAAATTAATCTTAGTAGAATCACAAATGATTGCTCGAATCATAACCCACAGAGAAGGTTGTTGGTTGTACTTGTGCCCTCCAATATGCAGCAAATGAAGACAAGAACTATTATAATTTTGATTTCAATGTAATGGATATTCTGTCTTATGGGGCAAATCACTAAATGAACAAACCTCTTAGATTGATTGCAGAGATCATAGTAAAGTTGGTTCTCAAATTATTAAATAGAGATATAAGCTGGAATTCTCCCTTGGTTAAGTTCGAAATTTTCCCTTGGTGGATATTGGCATGTTGTTGAATGGTCGTTGCCACATCGCCTTGAAATTGTGGAGTTGTTTTACACTACGAATCATGGAATTATGGGCTCACTAAGAAAATATTTGGTTTCATTACCACATGGGGCATGCTTCATGAGACGCCTTTGGCATATGGAGTAAATTCGTGGGGCCATTCCCTTCTTAATATACTTAGTTTTCTTTGTATGCGCCCATTTTGAGGGTTCCGTCCACTTTTGTAGAGTCTTCGCTGGAATGGATCGTCAATTCTAAGATGATGTGGACCTATTCCTTGTTTTCATTCGTTGGTGGCACCTTTTCATTCATGTTCCTACATGGTTTTTTTTCGAGTGTCTACTTTTTAATAAGTTATGGATTTATTATTTTATTTGAGAAAATAGGTTGCACTTTCGATGTGCACTTTAAAAGTGGCTAAAGATGGGTTATAATTTAGAAGATAAAGTGGATCGAGACCCAATTTTCTATTATCAATATTACATCCATATGCTTCATTAGTCAATTTTGAGTCAGCCACAACAATAGACGAGAAATAAAAGCTTTCCCAAAGTCATTCTCAATGCTCTAACGTTCACACTAGCCATAAAAATAGGTTTTTTTGATGTTGGTGTTGCCCACATAAAACGTATCTTTGGGTAAATGAAATGTCGTAGGGTGAAATAGTGATGAACCAAGGCAACGAGAAACAAATGTAAAAGGTATGCATTGAACTTAATGGAGAATTGCTTTCCCCCAGAGTGAGTAGTTCGTTGGGTTAAAGCGTTAGATTGCACATCCAAGTGAGTGATTTGTCTCTTTTTCTAGGTGAGAGAGTTTGTGTGCCTCTTAGTTTGACAATTTTTTCTTTTGGTGTGTGGTTTATTGATAATACTCAATGAAGCCATCACTCCTTTGTTTTAGAAAAGAGAAGTCAATGAGGTTGAAGGTTGCATCCTCCTTGCATCATGAGGTGAACAATTTGTCTCATTTCTTTGTTGCAGTTTCCCCTTGATTTCCCTTCCTTGCCAAACTTGTTTTTGGTTTCCTCAAGGTACACCGATGTGTCTACACCAACTCAACTTTAGTTCCCTTTTTCAACCCTCCAACAATAACCTTTCGACGTATTATTGCACCTTCTTGAAGCAATTACTAGTATTAAAAATCTCTTTCATGTAAAAACAAATCAACTTGCATACCCAACATATTGAAACCTCCACTTTATGAGGATGACAGCAACCTTAACTTTTTGCAATTTATATATATATAACGCTATGAAATGAACGTTTTGGTGGTTTTGCAATTTTCTTTCTTCTTTTAACCCAAAGATTGCCCACTACGCTATCACATAGTGTGTTCATGATGGTGTCGTGTCGTCTCACATACATAGAAACGTCAAAATCGAGAGAAGAGGTATGTTACGTCCCACGTGATTTCCATTCACTTCCACCGAAGAGTATGGAATGAAACGTACACGCGATGGATTCTCGGTGAACAGACCGAAGCTTCTCGAGGCTTCTAAAATATGATGAAGTGTGTGATGATGAAATATATTAGATTCTTTACTACTACCCCTAGTAGGCAATTGGTTGGCATGGAGAGTTGAAAATGGGGACCATTGGATTGGATTGCCTAAAATTTTAATTAATAACGTAAGTTACAAGGGAATGTTCTCATAGGAAGAGATAGAGGAATAAGTGTGTTGGTGAAAGAGCCAATGTAAGACCAAGGCACCTTTAAAAACTAGACTTTTTTTAATTGATAATTTGAAGTTATGACATGGGATACAGGTAAAATGAGAGCATGGAAAGGGCCATGCACTTTGTGTAAAACAGATGATTAAGATTATAGATCACTTATTTGTGTTATATATTTATAATAAAGAAATTTAAAAGAAAGCTTTACATTTGTCTAGAGGTCTAGATTCTTGATAAAGGTCTAGGTTTTTTACCAAGAAATATTAAGTCTAACTTTTTATCAAGATGGTTGAAGATGGTTGAAAAATATAGGGTAAAAAATAAAAATAAATTTGGCTTTATCATGTGTACTCTTCCTTTGTTAAAAATGAAATGTTTTTTTCAGCGTAACAACACCCTTTTTATTTAGGTTATTAACATATTAGTTTTGCTTATGGAAACATAGGAAGGTAAAGTCTTTAACGACAGTTATAAGTCCAAATTTAGATCAATCTTATACATGAGTTACTTTGATGGAGCCTATCAATGTGGTACAGGAAACGTGGAATATGGCATGTTTTATATATGAAAGAAGACCATAAAATTTGCTTCAGAAGAAGGGACAAATAATTGGCTTGAGTTGAATTTTTTTTGGGTGACTTAAACCTATTCATTGATTGGATTGATGGTAGAGATAATATTCAAAATTTGACCTTTTCTCCAATCTTACAAAAAATCAAGGCTCAAACAACTATTCTCAAAATTTTGTTTTCAACCAATATGCAAAAAACTCAATGAAAGAGTAGATGAGATTTCTAAGCAAGCTATATCTTTGTGCAGAAGTGTTATCACTATAGTGAATGAAGAGGCAAGGGCCTACCATACAGACATCTTAAGATCCTCATACGAGTAGCATTCTCCAAGGAGACTAGCCACAATAGAAGATGAATCCCTTTATGGGAAAGTTGAACAATTAATTTTTTGTTTTTGTTTTTTATATTTCAAATGTAATTTTGAAGAAGTTTGCATTGTAATAGATATTTATTTTTTTGGTTTTATAGTAGAGCCTATATGTCTATATGATGCAAATCCTAATGATGAAGATTAAAAGTCAACCTAAAAAAGGGGGCAGTTCTTCAAATATAAAAGCTGATAGCCATATGATCCTCCTTTGAAGGATGAAGAAGAAGAGGGTAAAGAAAATTTTCCCACTTTTGTGGTTGATAAAATCAACAAAGAAAAATCTCAAAGAAAAAATGATGATATAAGATAGACAAAAGAGAATGTACAACCTTCATATTTGTTTCCTCAAGTGGCTATGGTGACTAATGGATACCTTGTCATGAGAAATAAAGAGAGCATGTGAATCTCGGAGTTCTAATATGAATAAGGAGTAGGTTCCTTTGATGTATAATGTATCTTGGAAATTGATTTACAATGGTAGTTGTAGATCCATCACCGTGGAGCGCAGTTAACAAAAAAAGGAAGACAAACAAATTTGTAGTTTTATTCATTGTTCTTTTATGGATCTTTGATTGAATATCGTTGAATTCTTTAAAATTAAGAGTATATGTGTTATTTGCACCCAAAGAAACATAAATTTTTCCATGTAAAAGAATAATCATGGAAGACACATACACACACTACCTTGTATGTAGCAAGTCAAGGTGGCAACAATAGGGTTGAGATCTATTCTATGTGGGTTTTATTAAAGGTAATGGTTGATAAAGGTACAAAAGTTCTCCAAGTCTTTGGTGACTCCAATGTTATGATAGAATGGGTAGATAGCCAATGCAACATTGTTATTTTGGGGTTGTCTCACATCCTACAACATATACGGGAGAAAATTGGCTCTTTTAATGATATTGATTTTACTCATATTTATCAAGAATACAATACCAAAGCATATGCTCTATCAAAGGAGGCTTTGGATGTGTAGGAGGGTACACTGAAGGTCATGGAATTTAGAGGAGGCACACTCATCAAAATTAGAGCCATCTTTGTCTTAATTCCTCTTTGCATTTAAGTAAGTTTTTTTGGGAATATGTAATGTTTAATACATCGATCTTGTATGTTTTTAGTTAAAGAGAAGGTATAACCTATAATTTAGTATGTAGTTCAAGGTCTTATGCTAGCTTGATCACATAAGTAGTCTTTGTTTTCAATTTTTTATGTACTATCTAGACAATCCAACACACACACACACACGCACGTGCACACACACACACCATGTCATCACATATATACCATGGCAAATTCATTTTAAGTTGGGATCCTTTAATAACATAAAGATTTGTGTTTCAAATTATTTTTTATCCTTCTTTATGCTTAATAAATCTAGAGTTAAGATTAAACTTAAACCCTAGTCTATATTCCATGTAGATCCTTAGTTAATATTGAATGTATCAATGGTGAAGTTAGTCCTATAAAAGTAGTGAAATAATAGTTATCTATGTGATTTTCTTCACTTTCACTTTATATAAGTAATTAAGATCATCCATAGAAATACTAAAATAAATAAAATTCAATTCAACTAATATAACAAAGAAAATTGTTGTAATAAATGTTAATATAGATTCATTTTAAATCCAAACTGATTGAGTACATAGATAGATTAAAAAGAAAAATATTAAATTTATTAATGCTTAAAGTATCCAGTTTTAAATAAATGAATCTCATACGAAATAATTTATTATTATTATTTTTCTAAAGTAAAACTTCTATATATTAACAAAGTGTACAAAAAGTTACAGCAGGCAAATCATATTTTCCTTTGTTTGACAGTATGGACTTATCAGTATAGCTTGTTGATATCATATAACAATTCAATCCTAGGCCCTTCCATCGAAGGAGAAAACAGGGCATACAAAACTACTACCATGAGTACTGAAGCTTCCATTAAGAACTTACTAACATAACTTTATGGAACCATAGACTAGCATATCGGTGATTGCCAAAACAAAAAAGGGACCGAGGTAAGCCAAAAAACACAAGAGACTACACTGTCGAGAACCACCAAGAACTAACCAAAAGGCTGGCCTTTTCTCGTCTCACTGAGCCTGTTGGCTGGCAGAGGACCCGCGTCATTCACCATCCCCTGACCAGGAACAAAGAGTCCCAACTAAGGAATACATGGAAAACCCAGAGCCTGCTCGACCGCATCAATCTTCATATGGAGGAGACGGGTGTCTGAGTAAAGCTCTTTCTAGAATGTAGTCGAAACCTCATCACTCCCTTGTTTCTCCTCACGCTCTTGCACAATGTGGCTTATGAGATCCTTGATTACCTAGTATAGAGTAACCGTTTTTTCATGGAGGCCTTGTCTGGCCCTCGTGTACCCAAGGTCTTGAATCCAACTTTCTAAGACAAATTTTAATTACTAAAATTAAATTACACATTTCAAAAGATATTACAATTAGCTTTCTTCGATTAAAAAAATAACATTGAAAAATGACATGCTCTATATAACTTTAACTTATATAAAGAACAAACACAAGATGAAATTTGACAATTGCTATAACATTAAAGTCAGGGAAAAAGACTAGTTTGTTTGATCTTTAGTTAACTTTGACTATCAGCTAAAGTTTAGAGCACACGGTTAATTTCTTTTTGGGATAGACATCCCATCTAATATTCACTTTGAGGTATGAAAGGGCATTAATGATAAATACAATTAAAGTACATGATGATATTAAGTGGTAATTAAAGTAACTAATTTTAATAAAAATTAGTCACCACCCTTTCATGAATTGAAATTTTAAAACTAAATACATTGATTTTGAAAAGATGCAAGTGAGTTGAAGAGGTCGATTATATTGCATTACCACTTAGTGGCTTTTGTTTACTTTTGTTCTATATATATTACTAATTAAACAATTAAGTAAAAGATTGAATCCAAACACCCTTGCTTCTTACATTACAATTTAAACATTGTTTTAAATAAAAAACAAATTTTAGATTTTCCAAATCATAATTATAATATAACATTTTGAAAGTACTTATAATAAAAAGATAAAAAAAATTCTAAAAAATAAAAAATAAAAAATTATAAAAATTACGTAATTAAATAAGCTTTTAAAATGTGGATTACTTTTTAAAAACAACCTATTCAATCCCAAAATAAAATATGCATACACACAAACACGAATTAAATAAAATTAATTATTCATCATAAACCAAAATATAATATCATTATCCAAAATATAATATCATGGTTCAGCACTTTGAAAAAATATATGAAAAGCAAATACAAAGCTTTTTCAACTTCAATATCATTTTTTGGAATATTTCAATATGATTTTTTGGAATATTTGTTTTTTTTTTTTTTTTTTCAGAGTAAATATCCACGAGAAATCCAGCAATACTTCCCCACATTAGTGGATGGTAGAGGTGGTAAACCGCCGGCCTTCCTCACAAAAGGCCTAACCCCAAAGGACTCAAGGCTCGAACCCGTGACCTCCCCCCGTACCGAGAGAGTGTGCGCACGTCTTACCAATTGAGCTAACCCTTGGGGCTATGACTTTACAAGAACTAAGAAAATACATCTCAAACAAATCATGCCATCTTAACGTTTTTGATAAAAAATTAGAAATGATTCTATCTGGAATTTAATAAACGTATCGATCCAAAAGTTCCGTTGCAGTTGAAAGGAATATAAATTTTGAAATTAACCCTGATTTCATAAGCTGTCAGTTACTGAAGCTGCGAGTTTGTGCCCTGCATATACACACAACATTCGACACCGCGAGAGTTTGTTTTGTTTCTCAGCATATACATAGCAACCAACTCAACGTAGTCAGATTAAAACCACATTTGGACTCTCATACTCTCATATCTCCCAGGAACAATTTGGTTTTCTCAAAAATCGTCAAATTGCCAAGCTCATTGGTATTACACAGGAGATTCTTCATTTGGTCATTCTTCATACTGTCAGAACTAAAAATACTTGTGCCCTCATCTTCAAGTTGAACTTGGTAAAAGCTTTTGACAGAGTTAATTGGTCGTTTATTTTATGGGAGTCAATTGCATAATGGGATGCTTATCATCAGCAAACTTTGTTGTGCTGGTTAATGGAACTCTTTCAAATTTTTTTGGTGCATCCAGAGGCATTAGATAAGGCTGTCTCTTGTCTCCCCTGCTGTTCATACTCGTCATTGAAGGTCTTAGTCTCTTGATTAAGGATGCCAAAGTAAATGGTCTTATCAGAGGTATTAAAATCTCCTCAGCCCTTTCACTTACTCACCTCTTATTCGTGGATGATGTTATACTCTTCGGAACTAGAACCTTTCTTGAATGGATGGCTTTTGAGGTCATTTTAAGCACCTTTTGCAAGGGTTCTAGGATGAGCATTAGTTTTGAAAAATTGGGGTTTCTCTTTAATAACATTGATGAAGGAACACTTCTCAGTATTGCCAAGGTTCTACCTTATAAAATGGAAATTATCACTAACGGCTTCAAGTATCTCGACTACTTCTTAAAACCACTGGGGTACAAGGTAAACGACTGGCTATGGTTGATACAAAAATATGAAAGAAGGATTAACCACTGGTCACATAAATGTCTCTCCCTTGGTGGAAGATTGGTACTTGTTCAAGCAGTTTTATCTAGCTTACCTGTCTACTGGCTGGCACTAGCTCTGATTCCAGTCTCTATTCTGGACAGACTCAGGAGGTTAACCTTTGATTTTCTTTGGGGCTCTTCGGGGGTTAATAACAAGTATCATTTGGCAAATTGGCAGCACCTTTCTTGGCCAAAAGAGGCAGGTGGCCGGGATATAAAAAACCTATCATGGTTTAGCACTGCCTTGAGACTAAAAAACATCTGGATGGTTCTTCATGGAAACAGTGTTTGGCACCAGGTTATGACCAGTAAGTACATAACGAATAAATCTGTAGTGTCTTGGCTCAGAGACAAAAATTTCACTGTCCGTGTCTCGGCTCAGAGACAAAAATTTCACTGTCCATGGTGCCTCCATGATCTGGAATGGTTTCTTGAACACCCTCTCGTGGCTTGGAAAATGCCTGGCGTGGCATGTTGGAAATGGTCAGGATATTCTAGTGGGTGTCGATCTGATTATTGGAACCCATCATCTCTCAGATCTCCCTCTGGGTCTTCGAGATTAACTTGAGTATTTTGGTATCTTATCACTTAACCATGCACATAATTCTCTCCTAGGTTTGCATGGTTATTGGTATTCGACGAAGGATTTGGATATTGAAGGGGACTGGAAAATAGCTTGGAACGACTACACAAGGTGTTTGGAACAGGGCATAATTTGTCTCAACACATCTGTTTACTTCCTGCTCCTTCATTAAAACTGTGTATGATTGTCTCAATGATCATTTTCACTTACAACCCCTCACTAAGATCGACTCTCTCAGCTCTTTCTTGGATAATTGGATCGTTGTGTATTCCAGGCACTCAGAGTGTAGTTACCTTCATTTCTTTATCATTTGGTGCATTTGGAAAGGACGTAACCATTCCCTTTTTGAAGGAAAAAATCCATCGATCCTAGGCATGCTACATCAAATTGAATATTACACTTAGTTGTATCTGGTTGCAAGTGTAAAGATAAAAAAATCCAGGATTTGTGGGCTTGGCTCAACTTTGGTCTTTCCCTATGGCTTCTTTGAGGGGGTAGGTACTAATTATAAGGGTGGAGTGGGTTTTAGCTTAGCTATGAATGAGTCTCACACTTTTGAGTTTGCAATGGGGGCAGGCTTTTGTACAAATACTAAAGCAGAACTGATGGCACTTTGGGCCCTGCTGTCTGTGGCAAACATGATGGGGATTCCATGTTTGAATATTCTTGGAGACTTAGCAGTTATCATTAGCTGGGAAAACTATCATACCTCACTAGATCCTCCTGATTTAAGTCACTGGTGTATGAACACCAAAAGACCGATCTCTTGATTTCCTCAACTGTCTTTCAGTCATACTTTTCAAGAACACAATCAGCTTGCAGACAGACTATAAAAAACGACCCAATCTTTGGCTCCTGGATGTGGCACTTTCTTTGAGTTTATTGAGGGCCATTTGGTCTTGTCTGATACTTTTTGGCTCTTTTGAGCACGGCGCAGGAGCTTTGCTCCTTCTTTGTTGCACCTTTCCTTGGTTTTTTTGTTTATGGAGCGGGCTCTTTTTAATTGTTGTTTCTACACAACTTGTGTCCTCGATATGTATGAATGGTGGAGGCAGGTATCGATTTGGAGTCTTCATGTACCTAAGTCTTACCTTAATCTTTTTGAAGGGAGGTATCTGCTCCCCTCCCCATTGCTTACTCAAGAGTGCCTGAGACTGTTCTTTGCTACTAGCTATTAACAACATTCTTCACTTTGTAATGAACGATTGTAGCCCTATTGATAGGGATGTATTTCAGACGCCCTTTGATTCATCAATTGAATAACAAGGTCAAGCTTTTTTCCTTCTGAAAAAAACTCTGTACTATTGTTGATGCAGCCTCCGCTGCACTTTGACATATTTTTGAGGTATAATAGGTTGATAGATTTTTGTTGGAGGGTAAAATGGTTGAAAAAATGAAAGTAAATCAAATTGGTGTTATGGGCAAAAACTTCAAAGAAAATGCATGGACTAAAGTTTTTCCATGGTATAGACCTAGCCTTGTACCATAAGTACCATCACAAACTAGCTACCAAATTTGCAAGGAAGGCCAATGAAAGGTGAACTTTAAAATCCCAAATATCACAAATAGGCAATCAAATATTAAATGTAGATGAAGTTAACAACAAAATAAATATCGTTGGATTTCTCATAGCATTTCTCTTAGAATAAACTAAACCTCTACATTTACCCAAGTCTAAAGAATTTAGCTATAATTGTGTACAATTTAAGGTTATACTAGATTTTAGACCTATTTTCTCGATGCTCTCTTAGGCCAAACTAGACCTCTACATTTACCGAAGTTATGATATAAAAATTGAATCGAAGGTTTGCTTTTATAAATATTCTACAAAAATATTGGGTTCTCGTTGAACCCATTGTCTATATTATCTTCAAAGTCAACCATGCATTGAAATCTACCATAGTCAAAACTATGTGTATGATTCATGATATGTCAAAGCGCATAACCAAAGTGTCAACAAAACCAACCATGAGAACCCACCGTAAAGCTTGTGCACGATGCACAAATGCAATTTTCAAGATTCATATACATAAATTGAAAGTTATTCCTACATATGGTAAATGTGGAATAGTGATCCCAAGTGTGAATAAAAAACAATATAGCGCATTTGTTGAAGAGCTAGAAGTAAATAGTTTGGTTGATGGCAATCATCTTATTCAGTTAAGTTTCTGCATGGGTTCCATTTCCATGTGAAAAGGTCGATTTCCCGCTCTAAATGATACCCTTTTGCTAAAGTTCTCTTCACAATGGGCCAAAAAATTCTATATACATCATTCCCACACTACCTTCTAGGCACCCTTTAAGACGATAAGCTTCTTTTCTCCATCAGGTTCCAAGCTACATGGCCATTAAATAGGATAAAACCTACATAGACCCTATGTAATCATATTTTAATTTTAAATGGTGGAAATACACTTACATAAACTACAAGATAGAGAAAAACAAAATATTCCACAAAACATAATTGTGACACTTGCCTTTCATGGCCGATGCATATGGCTACATAAAAATATTCATCACCAACCCATCCACCATGAATTTTTTCATTCTTGAAATGAATTCATGTATAGCGAACAATCATTTTTGTAGCCACCCCAAACATTCATTAGGTTTCCATATCCAAAGAAACAAAGCACTCTTCCACCATTCATTACATTAACCAGTTTAACAACTATAATTATTCTATTTGTCAACATTTTCGAAGAATTCAAGCAATCAAGTATTGGAAAGTACATTTTTTAAAATAAAAATAAAATTATAAATACTTTAATTGTTTGAAAACCTGCTCCTAAATACACTTTACAAGATTGATTAGAATAGCTAAGGTAGACACATAGAAAGCATATACTTGTAAAAAAATATCATCGTTAAAATGCATTTTATGGAAAAATATCCTTGTAAAATTTTGTAATTTCATAGTCAATATTGTTCGTTCATCATTAGGTTACATATATGATGGTAGAGATCATGTTTGTGTATTTTCTCTGTAGAAGGTAACCCTCTTTTAGAGAGGGAATTATATGAAGGATATGGTGGAGTTTGAGAAAAATGGTGAGAGATTGAAGAGGAGGTTGCAACAGATGTGTTGCAGGTTGTATATTTTCATTTTGTTGGACGAAATAAAATGAAGGACTGGTTATTTCTCAGTGTATGTATACCATATCGAGTGAACCACATATATTATTGTCTCTCTTGTACTATGCTTTTACATGTTTTATTTCCACATTTATTTTATTGTATTGCTTTGTTATACTATTTCTAACATAGAATCTTCCTAGCAATGGTAGTTACAATGACCAAAACAAGCAGATCCTATTATGAGCTTCTAGAAATTGTTGTTAGGTTAATAAGAATGCATAATATGAAGTCTTCAATTTTTTCAATAATCATTTGAGAGAATGTGTCATTTCTTGGAATTGTTAATTGAAACACAAAAGGTAGTTTCCCGATCCAAGTCTAAGGATACCAAAAGGGACCAAGGACAATATCTCTGGTTTCCACCGACCCACTGATTTGATAATGTATTTCTTACCTCATCGTATGTGTCTATCTCAGCTAAGAATGAGATCTTGAATCACACTTGGTCCATTAGTTTAACAATCTCTTTGTTTCCTAAGGAAAACCTCATGCATGGGATCCTCTTGTGTTCCCTAAAATATCCTTATGGAGGGTCGCTTAACAACCCTCCACAATAGGGAGTAGTATCCTCAAGGGATCCAATTGAAGTTGGACATATGAACTGTGGCTTACCTCTAAACATTATTCCTTTTGTAGGTGGTTCAATTGATTGAGCCAACCCTTGTTCTTTTGATTCGGTGGGGTGTTTATAGCTGTGGATAAACACACTCAGTGGATAGGGAGTCCAAATAGTTCTATTGGTATCAATTACTAAGATAGTGGATATGGATAAGAGTTGTGTACATTACTCATGCTCTTATCCCCATCCTTGTGAAATCTCTTTAAGATGTCTATGATTTCCATGTAACTAAAGTTCTTCCCTAGAGCAAGTCAAAGCTAACCATAGCCCCTATGTAATGGCCTTTTAACCCTAAATGGAGATAAAATATTGGCATAAGTTCATTTGGTATCCAATATGTTCCTAATAAATAGGTGGGTGTTAGGTACGGAGACAATAGATTTGCATGAGAATTGTGTACAGAACTCACACTTTTACCCCCATCATTATCCAACGTTTCGAAGGCATCTATGATTTCCATGTAAATATAGTCATAGACTATAGTCAATATGGATCGTTCCTTAGTAGGTTACATATCTAATGGTAGAGATTATTTTTGTGTCTTTTTTCCCTTGAAGGTACCCCTCTTTTAGAGAAGGAATTATATTTAGGATGAGTGGAGCATGAGAGAGACTTTTGAGATATTGAAGAGGATGTTGCAACATATGTGTTGCAAGTTGTATCTCTTCATTTTGTTGGACATAATTAAAAAAAAAAGACTGGTTGTTTCTCTCCGGATGTAGCCCATATCGAGTGAACCACGCATGTGGGTGTATCTCTTGTATTGTTCTCTTGTGTGTTTTACTTCTACTTTTGTTTTATTTTATTGCTATGCTATCCTATTGCTATCATAGAATATTCATAGCAAAGGTAGTTACAATGACCAAATTAAGCAAATCCAAATATGACCTTCTATAAATTGGTGCCAGATTAACAAGAATACATGATAAGAAGTCTTCAATATTTTCAATAAGCATCCTAGTGAATGTGTTGTTTCTTGGAATTGTTAATTGAATACAAAAGATATTTTCCTGATCCAAATCTAAGCATACCATACGGGACAAAGGACAAGATATTTGGTCGCCATTGGTCCATTTATTTGATAATGTCTTTCTTACATCATCTTATGTGTCTATCTCTGCTACGAATGAGATCTTCAATCACACTTGGTGTTTAGTCGCCCAAATGTCGCATTTCATCCTATTTTCCCTTCACTATTCCTCACATTCATCCCTATCCATCACTCCATAAACCATTCATTAATACCATTTTCGTGAATAAATATGGGTTTACCTTATTATTTTCCAATTTGTTTATTTTTAAGTATTTTAAGAGAATTTATGATTAAATAGTAAGAAAATTAGCATATTTTCATTATATCTCAAAGTTGGATGAGATTTATGATGATTACATGACTATTTGAATATTTTAACAAGGTCAAAAATCACCACCTAGCCTCAAATTCGAATTTCATCTTCAAGCTTTGAAGATTTGAAGAAGATTTGGGATAATTATTCAAGCATATTCAAAGGAGAAGATCATGGAGATAGAATATATTATCCAAGATATTATGGAGGATTTTAAGGGATAGGTTGAGAGAAAAGTGGATCTGTAATTATGAGTTGTTTATCTTCTTATTCAAAGCATTCATGTATAAATAAGAGGGTTCTCCCCTCATTTGGGGAGGACGCCTTTCTCTTTAGCAATAGAGAAATAGAAAAACATTTTGTCCTTTTGAGAGTATGGATTTGATCTCTTGTAATAGAATTGATGTTTTAGAATATCCATAATAGATTTGTCATTTTGAGTTGATAATTTAGATTTCATGCGAGTTCACATATTTTATCATTTTTTATTTGTTATTTAGCATTTGTCACATGCTTTATCATATATTAGTTTGTTCATTTTCTTGCTTTCTTAGTTGAGTTTACTTTCAATACGATTTCATGTGCTTTTGTAAATTGGTTTACTTTCATACTTTCTTGAATTTACTTTATGCCATTTTGTTATTTCCTAGATTTGGATTCAACGACAGTAGTATAATTGTTTCTTTTCAAGAATTAGCATAAGTTAGATGCACTCTAATTCTGTATATATTTTTCTTACACCTCTAAGTTTACGAACTCCTGGATTGATAATTTATGATGAAATAACTGTCATATATTTCACATGACATTTTGGCATCATTGTCGGGGAGGTGCTAAAAAGGGGATCAAAGTTTATATAGGTAGATAGGTTGCTTTTATATTACACAACAAGGGGTAGGGGAAACGATAAGACGCAAGGACGACTTCACTACAGAATTTTTGTAGTGTAACAACCTTACGCATCCACTTTGGTGGGTCACCCCAAATCCTTGTTGTTCCCCTTGTATGTAAATATGTTTTTCCTATTTGCAAAGTGTGATTTACTCTCCATGTAAGCGTGTTTAATTTCTACAAAAGAGTTTCTATTTTCTGCGGGATTATTTCTTCTATGCAAGTTTGTTTTTATGCAAGTGTGCCTTTATCTAGTTTATTATTTTGCATTTACATTTTTGTAGTGTACACTTTGGAATTTTTTCGTTAAGAATTAGTTTCTTCTTTCGTATGAGTTTGTTTTTGATTTTGTATTTGTTCATCTTTGGTTTTGTACTAATTTTGAACTTGTTTATTTCCTATTTTTGCACTCATTTCGTACTGTTTTTGCACTTGTCATGTACTCGTTTTTCATTTTTTCTAGCATTTTATTTGATTTCATTAAAATGAATTTAGGATTAATATAAGTTTGGAATTACTCACCCAAATCCTTGCAAAAGTCAGAATCTCCTCGTCTTAGGAATAAGAGAGTTTGACCACAATCAAAGATGTAACCACTCCTCCAGAAGCGAAGGAAGAATCGACACTTGAAGAATCATGTATATCAGATGAAGAACACATATTTGAACAAGAAATTGAAGAGGAAAAAGAAGGGATTTTAGGTGATCTAAATCAGAATGTAAATCAAGCTTATGAAAGTTG
Organism: Pseudotsuga menziesii; assembly: GCA_001517045.1. Taxonomy (NCBI): domain Eukaryota; kingdom Viridiplantae; phylum Streptophyta; class Pinopsida; order Pinales; family Pinaceae; genus Pseudotsuga; species Pseudotsuga menziesii. The sequence continues at coordinate 475,172 of LPNX010430879.1, forward strand.
CATTGAACAATGATTTCTTATAAGTACTAGATTAGATCGATTTTGTTTTTTCTTTTATAACATTAGCTCACATTTTCAACATTTAATTTTTCATGTTATTATATATCATACATTACATTTTTCATAATTGAATGCAAATCTCTATTTACTTTTGTTATGTAGGTGGTTACATTGGCAATTTCATTACATTTAGATAATTGTAAATTTCTAATTAAATTAGAGTAGGTAGATTTTCATTTCGAATAAGAAAAACATGGTTCTTTGTTTTCATTAGTTTTCTAGTTTTAATTTTAGTTTTTCTAAAAAAAAAATAGAAGTAAATTGTAATTTAACCAATAAACATAAAAAATAGGAAATAACATAAAAAAAAATCTCGGTATATTCCACTCTTCTACGCTAAAACCTGCAAAACATAAAACACTTAAAAAAGCACATAAAAAATATAGGAAACAACAAAAGAAGTCAATGAACCTCGGCCTTGAATTCATATAAGAATGAAATTTATTGTTAAAAATTCCATACTAGATTGTAGGATGGATGTATTTTGGGCCTTCTTATTTCCACGATAAACTTGGCTAAACCTGCAAAAAACAATCAAATAAATTTTTAGCTGAGCATATATCTTCTTTTTCTTTCCCCCACTGCCAATACTCTTTTAATTTTTCCACCATTTATCATCTATGTGATCTCCATGATACGCTGCACAAGTGTTGCTCCTCATCCATGCCGGATATCACATTTCTATCCTTCGAGATTTTGTTTAATGTGCTAGGAGCAGTTATTGATTGAATCCTCATCCATGTCACCTACATATATTCCACTCACATTTTTAAATGAAGATCCTCATTTTCTAAAACCTCTATATCTTCCATGTGAGTTTTATTGATCCTTCAATTCACATTCCAAATAATTGAAACCTATAAATTTTCCATCTGTAGTTTGCAATCAGATACACAATTTCAAAAATCTCGAAAGGTTGTTTTCTCACACAAGCTAGAATTTTTTTTTGGTCGATAATAAATCTATCGGGAAGAATAGCTCCACTCTTTGCGTAATAGTCTGGCGAATATCTCTTCGTAACCCACGTGGTTGCTAACAGATTGGTCTTTGCAAACAAATCAGTCCACCTTGTTGTCTCTCCTTTGTTTCAAGATTTAATTCTAGATTTCATGTGCGGTGATTTAACGAGTCAATCCCAAATTTCTGCTAATCGAATTTGCAACGTGTATTGCAATATTTCATAACCTATTTTAAAATTTAATGGCAGATCTCCATGAGTAGCTTCTCTCGATGCCAGCCTGCCACATGGGGGCTTCACTTGTTAACCAATATCCTATCACGTTAGTTCATATTGTGGATTTTCAAATTAAAAAAAATCAAACAAATATATTGCAAGTATTGGGGGGATGAGGGGTTTAAGGTGTGGGGTGGGTAGGGTGGCTTATAAAGATTGAGGTATAAAAAGGGGTGGGGAGGAGGTTTTAAGTATTGGGAGGGGGTTTCAACAAAATGATTTTGGGCCAATATCTCTCGAAATTAATGGTATTGTTTAATATCCCACGATCGCACGTGCTATGTAAGAGGTTCACTAAGTGAAGTCCCCATGGCCTGCCATCTCATATTCTAGGTTATGTATCAATATTTCCATCTCCTATGTCTACGGTCGATTGGTGCATTGAATCTTTGTACCAGGTTTTCCATCTTCCACACATAGAGATCCAGGACACCATCTCTGAAGAAGATGGTCGAATTAATAGGGAATGCATGGTGACAGTTTTCAATTGTTGGCAGAATCCCTGGAGGGAATTCCTCACGGTGATGGGTCATTGTCTTAGGATCTGCACTTCAGTGTTATTTTGTTGGAATTTTGATGAATCTATCCTAGTTTTGTCATAAGAAGTATTTTAGGGAAATTTTCCAAGCTTTAAGAGGATTTTGTTTCGGGGCTCTTGAATAATATGGGTGGCGAGATTGTGGGATCTGATCATATAAAAGGTCAGTTGATTACAAGGATTACGTGGTGATATGCATCTAACCTAAGGCATAGGTAACTTCTTCTTATGCATTGGTAAGCCTCCATTAAAACTCCTTATGATGAGTGGAACAATGGATTGATAGATCCATGGATGGATAAATGGATCGATGGGTGCTAACATATGACCCTGAGATTGGAGACTCTCTGCTCGATGAATCCTTTCCATTTATAGTTGATTGAGTTACAAAAGAGGTCGTGAGCATACAAAATTGTAAGCAGAACTTACAAGTGTTATTAAAGCAGGGCATGCATGGAATAATCGGAACCCGCTAAAGACAACATGGAGAGACATAGGAAGAATATACAAGTTTATTTCAACAGAAGGTATCATTTGAATTTTTCAAGTTAATGAAAACTATCTGGACTACACTCCTAGCAGAATCTATTTATCTGGATATATTCTTATCTTCTACAAGCATACCGTTAATGAATCTTATGCTCATAATAATTTCACAGAACTCTGTGCATACATGATTTTGATTTAATGATCATTGGTTTCCAACCTGCTTTATGCTTCAACTTTTGTTCTTATATCCCGACGGAGAATCAACTATGGTTTCCACGTTTTGAACCTCATGCCTTTCAATTTATTGCCTCGTTTTCATTTTCATAACCCCATGATAGCAATGTGGTCTCTATTGTTTAGTTGCTGGCAGAATATCATTTAGCTGATCCCTAGCACCAATCACAACCACACATTGCATATAAATATATACTTGAATTTTCCATTTCCCTTTTCTTTGAATTCATTGAAGTTGAATTCGCAAGCCAATTCAACTATGCAATTTGAGATCACGGGTTGGATTCTTGCTCTGTTCTAGGAAAAATAGTTTATATTTTCACAAATCTTCCAAGCAAATCCATGGAGATTTAGGATTTGCGATGGGAACCAAAACCAGTTAAATTGACCTTCTCTCTTTGATATTGATCCTCTATTTACCCTTGACTTTATTACTTGAATGCTCATTATCAAATGCTACCTGTATGTTTCTCTCTTGTCGTAGATAGATCTCTTGTTATCACCCTGGAGATGAAGATGAACTTGACATAGATGGTTTGCTTGTGTGGTCTAATGGGATGAGGTGGGACAACGATCAAATGACTGCCAACAGATGCGGGAGGAGGTGGGGTGGTACACAGTTCACCTTCAGCCCATCAGTGGAGCCTACTTGCTTATTTAATTATGCTTCCCCATTGAGATAGCTATATCTTGCTTAACTTACACCTAGGTATTTATAACCTCAAGTACATAGTGGAGAGCCTTAAGTCCACAATTACACCTACCTGATGATAAACCTGGTGTAGACTTAGATGATGAGACTTAAACAACTGTTTGTTTTAAATTAGAAGGATGTGTATCAGTATTAAAATGTTTTTGCATCCTTGATGAAATTGGAGGTGGAATTTGATTTGCATTTTTGTTAATGTTGGTTTCTTATGTGTTCAAATATTTTCCAAGATTGTTTGAATGAAAGGCCATTCCCATTTAAAATCATCATTTATTTTATTTGGCAACTCTGGTACAGCTAGCTCTTGTTAGGATTGATGGATCTTGTATGCAAACGTATGCACTTCTATGGTAATAAGTTGCCTCAAGGAGACCTACAAATCCAATGCAATCTTGCACAAGAAGATTCATTACACTATCACTAAATGGGTTATGCTAGATGTTTCCTCTCAGGATTGACGATCCATTTCCAATCCAATACAGTGAAAGAGTTGTTGTTTTATCCTATACTTCATATTCTAGCAAATGATTTCAACTCTCATTATGTTGATTATTTTGTTGTCATTTGGAATACTTTTGCAATTTATATTGACTCTTGCTTAAGAAACTAATGCACAAATAAAATGGAGGATAAGCATTAAAATTATTTTTTTTGGAAAAGTTTTAAATTTTATTAAGTCCTTTGAATGGATTTTGCATTTGTGCTTTTATGTTGTTACCCTTTATCTCTTTTGAAGATATATTTTAAATGACACTATTTATTTAGTGTGACCAAAATCCTTTGCTAAATCTAGATGTCATTGCCCTATGCAAATTTAATGTAGTTTTTGTTGTTGCACCCTCGTCCAAAGTTATCAATTAATGCTTCCGGGATCTCAAATACTTTGTGTTTTCTCTAATTGGTGTTCAATTCAAAACCAAGCAAAGATTTATGGTTCCATATACATCTATATACATCCTATATGAGCCAAATATTTATATTACAAAATCATATAACACCTTTTTGTATGTTAGATGCTTATTTCTTTTGTCTTTTTGAACGAGAAAGGGGTGGATTCAGTTCTTTTTGAATAAGTGGTTGTGTATCATTAAAATATAAAAATTTGGAAAACAACAATAAAAAAAAATAAAAATAAAAACCATAAAAATAAAATATAAAAATTGTAAAAATTTGCAAATAAACTTGGAATCTTCTCAAGACCAAAAACTTCATGTTTTGACACATGTTTTACACTAACGTGTTTTAACAAGTCATTCAGAAACATGTTTTGAAGAAGAGGGTTGCTTAAGATGTGTTACTGCTTTTAGGTATAAAATGCATTTCATTCATTTTCTTTGACTTGGTTTGTTAAGCATATATTTTCCTGTATTTTCAAGGCTTTCACAAGTTTGTTGCGGGAGAATGCTAACCTTTTACAGGTTCAAGTACAATCAAATTGCATGCAAATGTGATTTTAAGAATCACAAAAATGTTTTTTCAGGAAAATGTTCCATTGAAAACTTGAAAGAGTTGAGTTTCCATCGCGTATGTGATCACATTTTGCTCCATAACAAAACTTTTTCAGAAACCATTCGCTTCATGACATGATCATTTACCTTTCCTCTTTTAAATAATTTTAATCATCCATGTTGAAGTCTATTTTGTCATTTCCTATGTAGTCAACATGAAACTTGTTAATCCATCACTACTACCTTATGACTTCACACATGTTTCCTTTCTGAATTGCCTACATTTTCTTGATTTTCACTCATCTTTTGCCTCAAATGGAGTCTTCTTTTAGCCATTTTTCAGACTCCCAAAATGTGAACAAGCAACAACAATAAACTAACTAGGGCTAGAAAAATACACTAATAAGTGTTCATTGTTCTACCGAAATTACTTTTTGCAATTTTTTGTATTTGCACTTATGTTGGATGATGTGGGATTCCTTAAGGCCCACCATCCAACAAGATTCACTCCATCAACATCAACACTCTATCTGGAGATGAATCTATAGATTATTTTAGTACCTTTGGAATTTGCATGCCTTAATGGCATATTTCCTCGTTAACAATCATGGGAATGCATAAATGTCTCTTGATTGGTAGATCTTATGGGTGACACGACACCAACACATCTATTCGTACATGATAATATGTATTATTGCTACCTTAAGGCCCATTGACATCAATGGTGGGTCATCTCGCATTGATTAACGACATCCATCAATGGGTGGTAATCCAATGAATTCCTTCTGTGTTCGACCTCAATACATATATTCACACAAGAAAGAATTGTACCATGGGTATGCTTTGAAGCAGTTGTAGATTATCTGATTTTTGGTTGATTGGTTCTTCTTAGGAATAAAAGGAAGACGGGTCCAAGGATATTCAAAGGTTATTTTGCTTCAAAAACGAGAATTATTCTGTACCTCAATAGGTTTTTATCCTTTCCCAGTTTCAGTGGTTCCAGTACAGATCTTGAACCTCGACATTTGGCTAGGTACCACCTTTCTCATATTGTCTTCGCTGCAGTTATTTTTCAGCAGTATTCTTGCATATTTTTGTTACTTTTTCTTTTCAGTAACAGTTAGTACCAGGGAGCACCACAATTCCACTTTCGGCTTTTAGTTCTCGATTGATTCAACCTAGTAGCAGTTCAGATCCTTCACTTCACATTCTATGATCCAGCAACAACAACCACATTCCTATTTGCATTGTTCATCAACTCTTAAGGTAAGTGAAGGTATGTTGTTTTCTAATCTTTAACCATATAATTTCTTAAATGCTAGAAAATGAATGAATTTGGAAAATCCCCTCACCATGTTACATTACCTTGCTCATTTTTATGAACCTAAAACATCTTTAGCTGGGGGGAGAGTATATTCATTGCCATTTATTCCATTTTACACACACCATCATCTCATGTACCATTGACCAGCATGTCTCTTCCAAAATACACTTTATTTGATCTATTTTTGGCATGATTCATAACATGACAAAAATATTTTCTAATGTACATTGATGGCTTATCATTTCCAGTGCATGTATACTTTAAAATCTTATGTATTGAAGCCATAAAACAAGTAAAAGAAATGAATGCTTGTTAACACAAGAACCAACATTTTACATATTCCTGGTTGACACACAAGAACCAACCATAAGTAAAATCAACTGCTACTTATGTATTTTAATCATGGAATGATTTGTTGTTAAAAACATTGTCATGCAAAGACAAAGTTAAAAAAAAGAAGTTTATGTACAGTTGCATGAGGACATGCAACAAGTTCAACTGGGGGGAAATGTTTGGTTGCACAAATTTCGCATTTCATCCTATTTTCCCTTCACTATTCCTCACATTCATCCCTATCCATCACTCCATATACCATTCATTAATACCATTTTCCTGAATAGATATGGGTTTACCTTATTATTTTTAAGTACTTTAAGAGAATTTATAATTAAATGTTAAGAAAATTAACATATTTTCATTATATCTCAAAGTTGCATGAGTTTTATGATGATTACAGGACTATTTGAAGATTTTAACAAGGTCAAAAATCACCACCTAGCCTCAAATTCGAATTTCATCTTCAAGCTTTGAAGATTTGAAGAAGATTTGGGATAATTATTCAAGCATATTCAAAGGAGAAGATCACAGAGATAGGATATCTTATCCAAGATATAATGGAGTATTTGAAGGGATAGGTTGAGAGAAAAGTGGATCTGTAATTATGAATTGTTTATCTTCTTATTCAAAGCATTCATGTATAAATAAGATGGTTCTCTCCTCATTTAGGGAGGAGGCCTTTCTCTTTAGCAATAGAGAAATAGAGAAACATTTTTTCCTTTTGAGAGTATGGATTTGATCTCTTGTAATAGAATTGATGTTTTACAATCTCCATAATAGATTTGTCATTTTGAGTTGATAATTTAGATTTTATGTGAGCTCACATATTTTATCATTTATCATTTGTCACATGCTTTATCATATATTAGTATGTTCATTTTCTTTCTTTCTTAGTTTATTTTACTTTCAATACGATATCATGTGCTTTCGGAAATAAGTTTACTTTCATGCTTTCTTGAATTTACTTTATGCCATTTTGTTATTTCCTAGATTTGGATTCAACGACAGTAGTATAATTGTTCCTTTTCAAAAATTAGCATAAGTTAGATGCACTCCAATCCTCCATATATTTTGCTTACACCTATAAGTTTACGAACTCTTGGCTTGATAATTTATGTCGAAATAACTGTCATATATTTCGCACAACACTTGGTCCATTATTTTGACGATCTCCTTCATTTCTAAGGAAAATCTCATGTGATCCCCTTGTATTCCCTAAAATATCTATATGGAGAGTCGCTCAACAACCCACCACAATAGGGAGCAGTATTTTAGAGGGAGCCAATTGAAGTTGTACCTATGAACTATGGCCTACCTATCAACAATATGCCCTTGGTATATGGTTCAATTGATTGAGACAACCCTTATTCTTTTAATTTGGTGGGGTGTTTATAGTCATCGAGAAACACACTTAATGGACATAGAGTCCAAATAGTTATATTGGTATCAATTACTAAGATAGTGGATCTAGATAAGAGTTGTGTACATGACTCGTGCTCTTAGCCCCATCTTTGTCAAACCTCTTTGAGATGTCTATGATTTCCATGTAACTAAACCTCTTTGAGATGTCTATGATTTTTTGTAGGATTATCTCCCACTCAATAGATTTTGTCCTTTTATGAGCGATGGGGATACTAAGGTATTTGAAGGTAATCCAATTAATATTGTCAAAAAATCCTAACATTCTGGAGATAATTTGCATAAGGGTGAATCCGCGGACCTGGGTAACGCTTTTTGGCAAGCGCATTTCGAAAAAAATAGAAAAACGCACCTCGTTCGAGGGTTTAACAAGCCCTCGACTGAGTTTTTATCAAGCCCTCGACCGAGGTTTTGTTAAGCCCTCGACCGAGGTTTTGTTAAGCCCTCGACCGAGGTCCCTCTGTCGAGGTACATACCTCGACCGAGGTCCCTCTGTCGAAAAAATTCTAAAAAGAGGCCGCGGGGGCCGCGGCCGTCTTTTTTCAAAAATCCACTATGCAAGCTCGACCGAGGAACGACGAGCGGCATAAGGATTGGCACCCTGAAGCAACCCAAGCACCCCGAAGCAACCCAACCTCGTCACGATGGCGTCGGAGCCAAGAGGTAACAGTTTAAATAATTGTTTTTCAATTTATAAAATTGATAAATGTATGTTTTATTTATATAATTGGTAAATAATTGTTTTATAAATTTATAAAATTTGTTTTAAAATTTGGTAAATGAATGTTTTTATAATTTTCATGTTTAAA